>JANHGB010062084.1:0-13398 GCA_026283785.1 Coracopsis vasa
TAAGATTTGTGCTCTGAATATGTTGGATGGTACCCAGGTGGAACTAAGTCTCATGAATTACCCATTGTTTTTTCCATATGACTTCCATTAATCCTGGATTTTAGTACTAATGCAGTAAGTGAATTTATTAACAGCAATTCATAATCTTTGTTCCTGTTGCTTCATTAAGCTGAACTATTTGTGCATCTGTAACAGTGGAAGCTCTTGTTGAATGTGAGCAGGTGTACAGTGTCAAATTGGAGATAATCAGAAATTAAGCTGAGCTGTCCCCAGCCACTCTGACCTCTGAGAACTGTCTGGAAGGTATTTTCTACCAAATTTTTATACTCTTAATGCAGCAATATCCTACCTTCTGCTTCATATGTGTGTGACTACATATTTCTGTTTTTCTGGTTTTCAGCATCTTTTTCTTGTGTATCATTTGCTCTTAAGGCTTGCTGTTTTCTAGAAGCACACTGTAGAGCTATAGAGCTACTCAAATGAGAGACACTGGTTCTGATCAAGACTGTCTGCTACCGAAAGTATCTCCAAGTTCTGTATTTCTGTTGACAATCTTCCAGGCTCTCAGAAAAAAACCTTGTAGCACATAGCAGTAGTTCCCAGCTCTGAACTGATTTGAAAATGTTGACTATCTCCTCAGCAGACCTGCATAAAATAAAGCCTTATAAACTCAAATGTTTTAAATAAGTTATTGTCTTGAACTGGGGGGAATTGTATCTGTGGAAAGAGTTTATGAGAATCTCCATTTATCTATAACATATTGCCAGTTAGCAACAATTGCATTAACTGTCAGGAGTCTCATTCCACAAACAGCAAATATGTACCTTTGTCTCTTTTGTCCATAATAAGACTTATTTGTCTAAGATATCTGATACTGTTTTAAATACAAATGTTTCCATATTTAAAGTGTTGAACAGATATTTCTTAACATGGAATTGTAAAGAAAAAATATGGATACAAAGTTTAGTCTTCTGCAAATGAAAGATGAAATTGCATTGTAATAACATGTTTCAGAGCCTGATATGACATAACGCAATCACCATAATCAGACTTCCCTCCTATTGTATTACTTTTAACAGTTTAATGTCAAACACATGGATGAAGTACTGTTGAATGTACATGAGCAGATTAAAGTAACACAGGCCGAAGTCAATCAGAAAAGAATTAAATATTTGTTTCAACAACCAGCATGTTCCAGAACCCATTCTTCCTTCTTGACCACTAAAACCAGGCATGTTGCACCCACATAAACACCAGTAGCACTACCACAAACAAGCACTATTTGTCTAGCTGCTCAGGGTTGGAGTTCACTAGAGAAAACACACATCTCACTTTATTTTCACATTCACACTCACATTCACCTACGTATCCTTTGAATATTAGCACAGGATGTAAGTCCTTAACACTTATTTTACAAAAAGCAAGGAACATTTTACCATTAGTAAGATCCTACTCAAGGCCGAAACCCATGTACACAGTTACAAATATCACTATTTGAAATGGTTTCTCTTTATCTTTTAACACTGTTTATATTTGCAGAATGTCTATTTCAGCTGATAAAGCTGAAGTCCAAGAGTCCAAGTTATATGATCTCTATCAGTTTGTTAAAAGTTTCCTGATTAAATTAGTAGCGTTCAGTTAAGTCTTTAAATTCCCTAATATTTTAAGTCTTATACACTTGTGGACAGCAGCAGGCACTTGATCTTGACACTCTCAGTGTAAACAGCAAGGTGTCTGCAGCTTATCTATGAGGGTCCTAGATTTAGAAATTAACTTCCTTATTAATTAATTGGTTTGGGATTCAGTTTTTTAGAAACCTAGATATGTTGTAAAGCTTATCTATTTTTTGCTTTCATTTTCTATTAAGGAAACTGAGGAAATGATCAGGTGAATTCAATATATTTAGTTTAGGAAGTTATATTTTCAGAACTATAAACAGCAACAGTTTTCTTTTAAAAACTGGAAAAAAACCCTCATAAATGAATTTTAATAAACTAATGTTAACAATACTATGTAAATATTTATTCCAAAATCAATGTTCCTAGGTACAGTTGTATTTTTCCTTTGCATTACAGAATCATAGAATAGTTAGGATTGGAAAGGACCGTAAGATCATCTAGTTCCAACCCACCTGCCGTGGGCAGGGACACCTCACACTAAACCATGCCACCCAAGGCTCTGTCCAATCTGGCCTTGAACACTGCCAGGGATGGAGCATTAACAACTTCCCTGGGCAACCCATTCCAGCGCCTCACCACCCTAACAGTAAATGGCCATATATTATTCTACAAAAGGAGAGATTATCTTACAGTAAATCTCGCAAATGAGTTTATATGCAGGCACACTTGCTGAAAAAAGCTAACGCATCTATTACTACAGAACAACCACTTTATAGACAATATTTTTTGCAAGAAAATAGATTATGAAATGCCTGTGTGCACACTTAGACAGAAGAACTATAAGATATCCACGGTTAGTAAAAGATCTACTCAGTGTGCAGTTAAATGTTTGTTTATAGCAATAAATTGTATTTATTATTAGATAATTATAATATCTTAATTCACTTCAATTTTTATGTCTTTCTTAAGTTTCATGCCCCAGTAACATTAGATTTATTATTTCTAAATCTATTTATACTTATATATAAAATATAAACTTAAAATAATATTTGATTCTTAATATTTTTCATAAGTTAGTTTTTGCAAGAATACTATAGTAGGCCTAATTTTTGTTTACAACCTCAAATAAGCCTGTCACTGACCTCAAGGCAGAGATGATCTTAAGTATTGCAATAACACTTCTCCTACCATGTCAGAATTAATGTCAGAACAAGTAGGTTTAAGTACTTCAAATAATACACAGGAAAAGTAAACAATTTCAGATGAAGAAATGGAATGAATAGCACCTCTCCTCTTCACCTGCAATAACCAGAATAATGTTGATTCTATATTGGCTCTCCAGCTCACCTTGACAGGTAAGAGACAGCTCTCGCCAGCTTTGGAAGAACTTGAGCATAAATATTTCTTTGCAGAGATGCTCAAAGGTTCTGAACCTATGACTCCAGAATATTTTCATTACTTTATAGACTTCCCATACAAAAATTTTGTTGCTTTTTTTTTCTTTTTCCTTTTTGTGTGTTTGTTGTTTTGTTTTTTGTTTGTTTTTTTTTTTTTAAGGGAGAAGATTAAGATTTTCTGTAATGTTTGACTGCAGAACTTCTCTCATTGTGTTGAGTTACTCAGGAGTCTTTAGTTAAGCTCCTGTGATTTATGCTGGAATCTGCCTGTTAAGCTAAGTGCACTAGACATTTTGCAACATAGCATGCTATGTTCTGCCACTTTAAACTGTACATGCTGTTCAGCACTAAAACAGCTCCAGGTACATGGATATGGGAAGTTCCATTTACAGCCAGGTTACAGAATAAAACCTGATGTATTAGTTTTCTAATTAGCTTTAATATCATCTTTCAAGACAATTTTAATTGTTCCTGCTCATAAATTGGTGAGCATGGTTTGCTTAAGGATCATACAGAAATAGTCACAATGTGCAGTACTATCCCTTGGAAACCCACTAGATCCTAGCTTGCCTGTCGATATGTAAGGCAATATGTATACTGCACATATGTGGTTATACAGATGACCAGGAGATTCAGTTATCATAGAATCACAGACTGGTTTGGGTTGGAAGGGACCTTAAGGTTCATCCAGTTCCAGCCCCCTGCCACAGGCAGGGACATCTTCCACTAGACCAGGTTGCTCCAAGCCTGGTGCAACCTCATCTTTTTCCGTTCAATAGCTCTGTCTAAGCAGTGTTGCAGCATTGCTGCTTTTGGCATTCTGGTCTTCCTTATTGTCCTTTCACCCTCAGCCCCTTCTCTTTCATACAGATTCTTTTTTTTTGTAGGGAACATAATTGATTCTATCAGCAATTATGCAATCTGTAATATTGACTTGAGTATTTTTATGTTGAATGTGTTAGTTCTATTTCATTGAACTTTCATTGAATTGTTTCATTTCCGCTTAGCAACTCCAGGTATTCAATATAGTTCAAAGTTTGTCATCATGCTCTTCTTTAATTTTTTTGTTTGTTTGCTTTTTTCCTAAAAGATGATCTGTGGAGAACCTGGAATGCCAATCTCATTAGTATTGTCAGCTGAAGCATCTCAAGATAAGTTAAAATCAAATGCCCATCTAAGGAAACATCACCCATAAGACAACATAAAACTTAATGCATATTATGTAGGGGTTTTAGGACTTTTGAAGGAAAACACCAACACACTGCATACAGAATGTTATTTCATTATCTTACCAGAATAATCTCTGATTTTAAGTGGGGAAAAACACTGCCTTTTCACTTTATGTAGCGAGTCCAGTTAAATAAGCTCCTACTTGTAGGAAAAAAAAAAAAATAGCCAACAAACACACATTGATGCATAATCATCACCGAGAATATATTTGCTCCTGTTTTTCCTTTTTTCTTCTGAAATGTAACTTCCAAAACAATGGTCCTCTCCACACCTATGATGTAGGGTGATGCAGATTTTTAGAAGTAGTGCCATTTCAGTTCTATTACAGCTTTTCTATCATATGCAGAATCTTCTCTAGTGTTTTTGGTGCTCCCTTATGAATGCATTCACTTTGTAAGACCAAGCACATCACTCCTTTTAAACCTGTCCTTCCTGCCGCTGTATTGCATTATGCACTTTCCTCGGGTTTGTGGTGTTTATGACACATACCATTTATCCTATTATACTTCATGCTGTAGGCTGAAAACTTATTTTTTATATTTTACTCCCTATGTGTTTTCTCAAAGTCATGATATCTACTATTGTGCATCCCTTTGCAATTACATTTAAAGCATTTCTGACAGGAGTTTATTCATCTGCTGCTGCAGGGTTGTCTATGACTCTTATGAAGAATTTATCTGAGGTAATGGACTTCTTGCAATCTATTGCTGGTTGAAAAATTTGTTAGTAGTCAGCAAGAGTATTGCATGGTCTACTGCTTTTCATAACACAACAAATAGTTGTAACTTTCTGTGAATCTTTTAAGTTTAGAGCTCCCCATGCTTTGAAAGGTTGTGGTGGAGGAGTTGAAAGCAACATCCGCTTCTGGGGTGCCAGAGAAGGAGAAAAATATCCTGTTTGTTTTTGGCAGTGTGGAATTGTGCTATCTTCTAAAACTTTTTGACCACTCTGAGTTTTATCAGAAACTGTCTCAGTTTTCTCATGGAATGCAGCACAAAGAGTACTGTGTAAAAGAAACAGGCACATCTTTTAAGAGGAAGATGTATAGCCATCGCAGTCATATCTGTTGTTCATAAAACAGGTATTGCACAATCTGGAGATGCTTTGATTTTGTTGGTTTTGTTTGTTAACATCCCCTTTAGTTCTTACTTGATATTCTTCTAAAGAAAATTTTTGTAGGAAATAAATATGTTAGTTCCACTGTGAGGTAATAATTTTGCTTTGTATTACTGTAACAATTTGTTAGCTGAAACTTCAAAAATATTATGAAAACATATTGTAATTAGGCCCCATTTATTTAATACCCTCAATGGGAAATAAGGAAGGCTTTGGATAAATTGTCAAAAGAAATGGACTGCCTGATTTTTAAAGGATATGGGCCAGCTAGTATCACCTTTAAGTGCTATCTGGTCAGGAAAACTAACCAAAATATGGTCTGTCAGGCTCCTAGAATTCAGGTTACTGTCCCTGGTCTGGGGGAACACAAGAGACTTCATTGTTCTTCATGCATTTAGAAACCAATTCTGAAATTATGACTGTTGTACAACTTTCACCTGTAACATCTTCTGAAAGTGTTTTATTCTGTAAAGGCTTGTTGTACCTCTGCACTGCAGCACACAGGCAGATTATGCTGTAGGGGTGGGGGGGAAAGGCAAGTATATTGTTATTTGGTGAGAAATTTTCTCAAGTTCAGAGGACTGACATAAAGGACAGTGACAGAGAGAACATCATTACCAGCTGTCCCCAGTAAATATTTTACAAACATAGTGGTACTACATTAATATTGATGATATATTGATATTTCCCACATTTGCTATATAAATTGATGAACTACTGCTGCAAGCAGCCAGGAGGAGGAGTAGGATGATTTGTCATTCTTGTAGCATCCCCGATTTTCTGTCTTCGCAAGGCTATGCATTATCAAGAGTAACAAATGGAATTCGTATGGCTTCCTCATTAACATGCTTAGCTGTATCAGAGAGTATCTCATGATTGATTAGGGTCAGTTCAGGAGAACCTCCATATCTTCAGACAATCTTTTTCTTCCTTAAAGAAAGCTAATAAAGATTTAGGACACTTTTAAGGAAAAAGCCTTTCAGGTTGTTTTTGGGCTTTCTCAAAGCTGGTTTCAAACCAGGTTCAATCAATACACTTGCTCATGAATATCATCATAATGGCCATATTTGTCAAATGGGTCCATCCTTTGAAACTGCTACAGCTGAACCCAAGACAAACTCATATGATTTGTGTTTTCTAATTCTGTTGTTTAGAAATGCACTCGATATTGTCTATTGTGTTTGGTCGTTACGGGTTTTCTGGAGGTTGTACCCTCTGTTCTTTTGGTTTGTAGTATCCACCAGGCTTACTGTTTCTATTTGGTGGGTTTTCTTATTTATAGTAGATTTTATATAATGTAGTCCAATTTACTCTACCAGGTGCTGCACAGAAATATTGCAAGGGCTCAGCTCAGTTTGTAATCTAACCTAGGGAAAAGTTGAAGGAAGACACTGCTCCATTTTACCAAAGACATATACAGCTCACTGTCACCTCAGGACAGAAGACAGTTTTACTTGTTGCAATTTTAATCATTTAGGAGAAAATATTTGAATGAAACATTAACACTTTTTACCCTAGAATGATCAAGGGTTTGAAATGTCTGGTTTTTGGTTTGGGGGGCTGGGGTTGTGGTGGTGGTGGCTCATTAAGAAGTCTTGTTTTTTCACTCACCAACCAACTTTACAATATTTAGCTATAAAACAACTAATATTTAACCTCTCTTGGGCAAGAGTTTGAAGAGTGAATGTTATTACTAATAGTGAAGCCGTCTGTGAAGAAAGCAGCACAGATATGTAATCAAGCCAAGCAATCCAGCATAGTTTTAGTACTGGCTTCTTCTGAATGTTTTTATAGTCAGCTTATGGCTAAAGAAAATTTTTAATCATAAATTTTACCATATAATTTGGTGTCTGTATATGTTGTATCTGTTTTCTCTATTCCAGAGTCTTTTCTTATTCCACTAAACATTTTCAGAGCTCATTAACACATTGCTGAAGATATGATTACACTTTCAGTTGGCACAGCATTTTCGTGTTGATTGCAGGGTGGTAAACAGCTCCCTTTCGTGCCTTTCCCTCTTATCTGGAGCACAGAACCTAACTGCTGTGACCACTTATGTGACAAATTTGGCATATGCAAGATCCCAGATGGAAAGCTCTTAAATTTGTGTTTCCAGTGTAGCATCCGGGTATATGATTGGCTTCCTGGCTGGCTCCTTACAAGGATGCCTGTGCTGCTTCTACACATTTTCTGCTTCTGGCAGCTGCAGTGAGAGTTGTGAGGGTTATACTAGACTGTTGACAGAGCCTCCTAATTTTCATCATTAATTGAAGTTATAACTTCAAATAAAATAGCTTATTAAATAAAAATACCAGTGTTCTATTACCTAAAAATATCATTCTGACCAGAGAGTTATTTTATTTCAGTCCACAACTATTCTGCTCCACTGTCTGGCAGAGAATGCTTACTGAGGAGGTCACATCTCACATTCTATGATAGTTCACGGGATTAATAATTTTAAAATGCATTGACTTAGAATAAAACATATTAAGTGCAGGGAATTATTCCTTTCCAACCCTAACTATTCTATGATTCTATGATTATATTATTTCTAATATTCCTTCAATTGCAAATATTGTTCAATTGCACATAATAGCTTACTTTGTATTGAGAGTGCATTTGTGTTTCTGTCAGCTGGCAAAATAAATACTGATGTTATTTATATTTTAAATAAATTAGGGTACAATATTAATATAAGCAAAGGAATTTCATATGAATATTCAGTAATCATTATATCCTGTGTTATTTTGCTTGTGACACAGTTGTGTTATTTTAAAATGCAGCGTATGTCTAGAAAGAAGTATCTTTCAAATTCTTTAGAAAATCTCTGCATAGAGAAAGAATTAACATTTTTGTATTAGGAATTTTGGCACAAATATTACATAAATTGGATATGTATTTCATAGCTACAAGAATAACAATACCTAAAAATCTTTACTGAAACAGCTTTTAAGTTCAAGAAACATGAATGGTACTTTCAAAGTACCATGCAAAACCTGATTCATTCAGACTGAACAAAGTTTCTATACTCTTTATGTAGAAGCTTTTGTTGCTAAATGAAAACAAAACCAACAACCCAAACAACCAACAATCCCAAACAAAACCCCACAAACATCAGTAGCTGTATGAGAGTGATTCTTTCATATTATACTTTTATTTTGAACTTTGAATCTCCCAGGAATTTATTTTTACACTTCAGGCATGTAAAATGATATTTCTGCATACCATAATGTCCTTCTGACATGACCATTAAAAAACATAACAAGTGACTGTAAACAACATTAAGAACAGTGATAGAAATCCTGGTTCCTAATACTGTTCAATGAAAGTAATACAGTAAGGGGTGAAATCATACAACACGTGTGTTCTTGGTGACTTGATTTTTATGAATATGGGCGAATTTCAGGATGAACTGTGGATTCAGGGCATGCATCTTCAGATATGTGTACAATGTGAACATTCAGTCAGTGTTGAAATTCAAATGCACTAACTTCCTTCTTGGGAACGTGCCACAGCAGAATTGTGGAAGTTACAGAATAGTTACATTAGTTCAAGCAAAGCTTCAGACTTGGGTTTTTCTGTGTTCTATTTTGTGATGCCTCCTAGGGAAACGAGGACCTCTCATGCTTTTCTTTTGTTATGAAGTGACCTCAAATTTCAACCAGTAACTTATGATGACAGTAACTGTGCTTTTTCTAGCAGTTAATTTGCTGGTTTGCCTTTACACAGTAGTTAGGATGACTGCGATGCAGAAAAACATCTTTCCTCCCTGAATTGCCTATAATATATATAGATTATTTTATCTTATACTCTGCTTAGCCTTGCATAATTCATGGTTCCTATCTTTATGCCAACAGTATTTCTTCAAATACTTAAGAGGGTTTTTTTTCTTCCAGAGTTTTTTTTAAGCAGTGTGACGGAAAAAAAAAAGTCTACAAGACTCACTGTAATTTCACGCCAAGATTTCTGGAAAATGAGGAATATGTATAGAGAGAAAATTTGCCAACTTGTGAAAATTTACCCATAAATATAGCCTTTCCATGATCTATCATGTGCAGGTTTTAAAAACTTACCACCATTTCTCTCACTCTTGCCCACCTGGTTGTATTACAGCTAAGAAACTTTAAAAAACACGATATACATTTTTTTAAAAATAAGTAATTTGTTGGCATGAGATTTCCTTTATTTTAAAATTACTGGGGGAAGAAAGCCTCAACATGTTTTTTTTCATTTGCTATATGGCTTAGGTGGACATTTTGTAAAAAGTATGAATCAGAGTCATGCTAGGGTGCAATGTATGCTGTGCTCCTAAGATAAAGGAGAAAATATGTTTACTATGAATAAAAGTTTATTCATTATTTAATATTTCAAGCAAATGAAGTATTTGTGACAGAATCTGGGATCTCATACAGTGATACAAATAATTTTTCCAGAGCTGTGCTTATATCAATGTTTAGTATCCGGCTCTTTTACTGATCAGGCTCTGGTTTATTATCTTTGGATATTTAATACCATTTGGTCATTCACTGGTCTCTAAATGCTGGCAGTTATCTATCTCTAGAACTGTATTAAAAGCTATTGCGCTGCTGGAAGTTTGACTTTGCAAGTAAGGTATAAAACTGAAGTCTTACCATTCTGCTAAAGTCTTATCAATATGGTAAAGATCTCATGACCTAGTTTTGCAAGAAAGATATGTTACCATCAGTTTCTTGTATAAACTGCAGTTAGCTTAATTGCATTCTTTCTTCCTGAATTCCTTCTGTTGTGCCATTTTGATAAGCTATTTTTCACTTTCTGTCAGTTTTTAAACTGTTATGTAATACTGCTTTATGCTGTTAAACATCTGCTGTATGCCACCCCAGTGGTGACTGATTCACAGGTAGATGAAGAGATTGCTATGTGTCTGGTCTATAAAGCACTTCGGTATCCTCTGGGATAAATATAAATGCAAAGCATTATAACAAATCTGTAGTCACCAAGGACTTTGTGGTTATTGCTACGTTGCAAGTTATAGCAACTGGGAACATCAGCAGTGATGGAACAGTCAAATCCCTTTTTAAAGGCATCTGACTCTAAGCTAAAAGAATTTGTAGAAATAGGAATTTGAGGGACACAGCTGACAAGCTGCTATACCAGCTTTTAGAAGACATTGCTAGATTTCCTGACAATACTAATTCCTACTATTTCCCTCACGCAAAATTACTCTGGATGCCCCCTGAGAGAAGGAAGTGTCTTGGAAACCATAGAACAAAAAATAGCTGTCTAAATCCTCTTTTTTATGCATACCTGAAATTTCCACGAGCAAACAGGATGGCAGGTGGTATACCCCTAAGTATTCAACATGGAAATTTCATATTTTTTATAACTGCCCCAGTAATAGAAATATGGAAAATGGTTCACTGGTGTTACAGCTGTGTTGCTAATGAAAGGCAAAGATATTACAAGACTTTTTTTGCCTTTCATTTTTGCAAGTATTTTTCTCCATGTTTTTTAGAGAAGAATTTCTTCAAAACTCTGCATTCTAATGCTTGCAATATTTATTGTCCCTCAGAAAAGAGGAAAATACCAAAAAAACTGTCCTTGGAGAGCTTGGCAGAAAATTCCCTCAACATTAGCTAATGCTTGTGCTTCTGTGTGTGTTTTCTTTCCCACAGATGTCCATGAGCTGAAGTAAAATTCACTATTTTCCAAAGGAAAAGCTGTGAGGTTTGGGGTTTGGTTTTCAGTTTAGATTTTAGTAGGTTTTTCTGGTTTTGTAGGTTTTGTTGGATTTGTTTGGTTTCTTTTCCAGATAGTAAAGTGTGTACCACAACATTCTAAATCCGCTTTTTCTTGCTGTGTAATTTGAGGAATTAGTTTGATCTCAAAATATTTTTGAAAGCACACAGACTTATTGTGTGTTTCAGGGAGAATGTGACACTACCTAGTCCATTGAAATCCAAGACACACTGGCATGAAGAAAAATACCTCTTATGTAAAAATTTCCAGTAAAATGAGAAATAATTTAGGATACCTTAGATGCGTAGGAATGACAGCAACATAACTGGTTACTGAGCAAGAAACCAAACTATTTATATATGAAAAAAAAATACAGTGAGATATATGCATATGTTTACTATTTTTTAGGGAGTGTAATTCATAAAATTCTGTTTCTGTCTACTGAAATTTTGAGCTGTTTTTCTATTGATACATTTCAATTATAAATGAGAATTTCAGCCGCTTGAGTAAATATTCTTTCTTAAAACAAATAATAAATTAATTTGAATGTGCCTGCAGACTGTAGTCTACAGTTTAGTACTGGTAAATCTACATATATATGCAATATAGTATTGGCTGTGTAAAATAATATGTCAGATAGGATACAAAGAGAAAATAATGACAGTTTATGCAAGTACTTGAACAGCAGTGATACCAGGCCTTCCTATCAATATTAGGATGTGAATATGGATATTAAAATGTAGATTAAAGTAGCTCAGAAGTTGCCATACACAAAGCTTGAGATAATAAATGCCATAGAAACTAATGGTATATACAAGGGACTTGCAAGAAGGGAGGAAGAAGCAGTATAACGTGTTACTTTGTTCCCAGGTTTTAATGCATGGCGTATTTATTATAACAGCCACGTTTTTGTGTTTCCTTTTTTTTTTCTAGAACAATAAAATGATGCATTTAAATATATACTAGGACATAATAGGCTACAAATGTATAATGTATCAAGGAGAATATAGACTCAGTATGCTATTCAAAACATAATAGCTGTGATTTAAGGGTTAGTTGGGTTTTTTTTTTCATTCTCTTAGCACTCAGGGTGGGGTGAAGGAACTCCAGAAGCTTGATAAAGACAGGATTTTTTATAAGCTGTCCTTTTTCCTCTTCACTAAATATACTGGCAGACAGCACAATACATTGATCCTTACATTACTGATCTTCAGTCAGCAAAAAAAACGTGGCAATTTATTGACAATTGAATCAAAAGGGCTATTGGTTTGGAATTTCTGCTGGATTTGAAGCAGTTTATTTAAACCATTTGGACCTCATGAGTCTTTCTAATTAAAACTGAGGGTGAACTTCTTATTTTCTTCTGGGAATTCCAGTCCTTTCCTACTGAATGTATGACAAGAACAGTGGCTCTCATTGTCTCTGCAAGATTTGGTGGCTCTTATTGAAGTTGGTCATGGCTAATGCTAAAGTAATAGTAACATCTACAATGAGTAAATTTTATAACTTGGAGAATAGGACAAGAAATAAAGCTTTTATATTTTAAAAATTATTCCACACACAAACATATTGATTATAGGAACTTAGCAGGCTTTCTGCATTAATTAAATCTCCAAAAATTTTCTTCATTCTTTTCCTCAGCTTCCACCTAATCATACCTCTCTACACACAAAGATGACCCTCTGTATAAGCATTTTCTATTTTGCATGAAAGAGAGAATGAAATTTACTGGTGTTGTTTTTTCTGTATCTTTCTACAATAAGAGTATGGAACTCTGACTAGAGTATTGAACTCTGTCTGGGGTCAGCTGAGCAGTCAACAGAGAGTTTGTGGGTCAGGGATAAAGGGAGAACAGCTATGGGGGACATTATTGTGGGGGTCTGCTACAGACCGCCTGATCAAGAGGAATCTGAGGATGAAGCACTCTATAGACAGATAGGAAGAGCCTCACGCTTACAGGCCTTTGTTCTCATGGGGGACTTCAACCACCCTGATACCTGTTGGAGGGACGGTACGGCTCAGCACAAGCAATCCAGGAGGTTCCTCAATTGTGTGGAAAACAACCTCCTTCTGCAAGTAATAAAGGAGCCGACAAGGAGAGGTGCCATGCTTGACCTCGTGCTCACCAACAGGGAAAGGCTGGTTGGAAATGTGACGCTCCAGGGAAGCCTTGGCTGTAGCGATCATGAGGTGGTCAAGTTTGAGATCCTCAGAACAGTGAGAAGAAAGTGCAGCAAGCTTACTGCCCTGGACTTCAAGAGGGCAGACTTTGGCCTCTTCAGGAACCTGCTTAGTAAGGTTCCATGGGATATAGCCCT
>JANHGB010062090.1:0-13578 GCA_026283785.1 Coracopsis vasa
GAGCAGGTTGCTCCAAGCCCTGTCCAACCTGGCCTTGAGCACTGCCAGGGATGGGGCAGCCACAGCTTCTCTGGACACCCTGTGCCAGCGCCTCACCACGCTCATAGCAAAAAATGGGATGTCAAGGGATGGCAGCCTCACATCTTTAAATAAGCTCTCCACAGACCTCCCCTCCTGGTTCTTGAAGGAGGGTTAATGAGGTGATTCACCCCTACAGTCTCACTCACGTTGCCACTGCTGCAGCTGTCTGCACTCCTTCCTCTGCTCATTCCCCAAGCACAGCTGACAATCACATTGGGATCCACTCCAGTGACTTTGAGCTGTGGTATTTTACCTCGGGGCAGATGTTCCACTGATTTCAACCAGTCCTGCATGTCTTTCATTCAAATTTTTATGTTAGGTTTTTAAAGTGTTCTATAAACTGTATGAGAGTTGGATCACTCTTGCTAAAGGTCAGTGGATTAAAAACAACATTAAGGCTAATTCTCTTCCTCCAGACATAAATGATATTCTGGAGATAAGTGTTCATATTTTCTTGTTAAACAACTCGGGATACTTCTGCCGCCTTTCACCAAAGTTATGACTTCAGTAGGTTTTCTTCTCTTTCAAACACGTTAATGTCAATATAAATCAATGTAAATGAATCAGACTTACAAGTCCGTAAGTATTATGTTTCAAATCAAATGACAGTAGACAAACCCACAGAATACACTGTAATGTTCTGGATCCATAAACAAGCCTAAAAAACCTGATGTGCACAATAAGTCTGATTTAAATTGCATTTAAATATGAGATACTTTTGCTCTCATCTTGACTCTATACTGTGTGAAAAATCTAAAATAAAACAATAGACCCCACTTATTCTTACCAACTATCTGAAATTTGGGAGGAATCTGAGAGAAGATGTGGCAAACTTTGTACTTGACCCTCTCAAACATGCAATGGAAGGATTCACTTTTTTCCTAGTGGCTCCACGCAAGAGCAAGGAGCAACAAGAATCTTTCTGGTTACTTTTCATGGACCAGTAGTAGTCTAACAGCCAACAACAAAGCTTTGGTGTGAACGCACTTTATTAAGCTAAAACAATTAATATTACAGAAACTCGGTTTATAGATCCGTCAGATAACAGAGACCATTTTTACATGGGTCACATTAGACAACAAGCAACTGTACCTCAAACCTGCAGTGTTGTAAACTATCACTGTCTCAAATTCAGTCCCAGGAGTTAACAACCCCTAGTGACTTCTATTTTATCCACATTTCATTCAACTTCTTTAGTCTCCAAGATAGTAATTACTGATGCACCCAATAGCTCATGCTCCTTCTTAGTATAATCTCTGAGAAAACAAGAGAATTCTATGCTCTTCTGAAATATCTATGCTCATTACTACAGCATCCTGTCTCCTCTAGGGCAGGAAAACAGGAAATGAAGGAATCATAACTGTGTTGCCAGCGAGGGTTCATGACCAGAGAGCGGGATATTGAAAGCTTCTGGAAACATACTGGGAGCATGGGAGAACTAGTGAACAATTCAGTTAAGGAATGGTAAACCAAGTTTAATTAGTGGAAGAACTAAATGTTTAAGACCCAGAACTCCTTTAAAAGTAATAAAGTGGTAAGTAATAAAAAAAGCGGATCTGAACTATTCTTAAAGTGAGAGGGAAATAGTAATAAAAAAATGCCTAAAGGACTGATTTACAAGGTGATTTGCTTCATTAGTTTCCACTGCCCTCAATATGCACAGGCTCCTTCAGTGTGTCTCAGGTTGAGGGGGGCTTAAATTTAACATAGTAATTAAAAACAGGAAAACAGGATCTTGAACATACAACCACAGGTTGCTTTTGATACTCTCCCATTTATAGTTTGGTCAAACACTGTGCTATATCCCTTGTCTCTGTCCTATTTATTAGCCCTACCATTATGTCTTCTTAAATTAGGGTCTGACCTTGAAACCTTCTGCTTAACACAGCTGCACAACGTTGTAAAGCCAAGAATAAGTATAAACATTTGTAGGATCAGTTCAGGCTGTTGTGAAATAGTCCATTTCCTTCTCTTGGGCTTGAAGAAAACAAAAAATCTTACTTATTGATTTAAAATAATAAATACACTAAAAAAGTAACTAAAATCAATATTCTTACCCTGGAGTATGCAGCAGTATCATACCATTTTGAAGACTGGCAATTGAATTTCATTGTCATGAACTTGGTAACATGTCCTTTACATGAAAATTACTTTTCAATTCCTAATGTAGGGCATCACATATCTATCCAATAATCATTAAACAGAATTACAGCTTGACTCATGCTGTTTAAGCCTAAACCACACTGACCATATTGTGATTACAGTTCTTGTTCCTAATCAGTTTCATATTTCTCCTCTCCAGACAGTATTTTGATTTCAAGCTCCTATTTGGCAAATGACAATTTAGAAGTTGTCGTTTCAGTAAGATCCACATGGTTTTCCTTAAAAATGGGCTTATTACCATGACAGGTAAAGCACTGCTCGGATAGCTGGAAGCAAGAGATTTGACCATTTACCCTGGATAAGCAACATGCTTCTGGAGAACACACTACCCCATCTGGTAGTACGCCTGGAGGGGCCACAGACCTCTCTGTCTGCATTGCAATATGTTGTGTGCACACATCCTGAAGGAACTTGCAATATTTTGATTTGACAGCTTCAGCACATTTCAGTGTATCAGCAAACTGCAAAAACCCCCTTTCATGTGTCTGCAGAAAAACCCCCAACTCTGCCTCGCTCACTGAACATTTTTCAACTGTGCTATTAACATTTTATAAGCAGTGTAACAGGGGAACAATTATGTGAAAAATGCATCGATCCTGCAGTTACTTTAGATAGTGTTATGGTTCATTGAAGTATTTGAGACTTCAGCTAAATGGCTAATAGCTTTGTATAATGAAAATGATAGCTTGTTTCAGGAAGGAGAAAGCAAACCTTGGAAACTGGCTGATTTTGCCATGCTCAGAGCTGGCCTAACTCTGCCACCAGGGAACACAAAGAATCTTTCTCTGACTATAGAAAAACTTAGATGTTGCATGAGAGCCCACCCCAGCATCCTTGCATGGAAGCTGTAATGTGCCTGACCCTGGCTCTCTGACTTTTGCTGCTAGTGCTGACAAAGCTAGAAGTTGGACATAATTTTGTAAAATAAGCCAAAAAGGGTCAGGTTCAAACTGAGACATAGCTGGGGCTGGACTGATTCTTGTTTGTCATTGCTTCCTTTTCTTTCCAATTGTCCATGATAACGCAAGAGGATAGCACAAGTAGAAATCATTATAACAGAAGAAATGCTTTAGAAACAAAACTGTCACATTTGTCAAGGACATTTAGCAAAGGCTCCTTTTGTCAGTAACATCCCTATTATCCTTTATGTAGGCAAAGCATTTGAGCCTTACTAATTAAGCCTACAACCACAACACCATACTAAAGGATATGCGCTGGAATGGAGTGAATCTATCCTAACCATTTAAGGTTGGGTGTAAAAGATGTAACTACACAAATCAGGCCTCCAAATAATACTGGAGATGGAACAGAACAACCATGTGTTCTGAATATAGTAACAAACAACCCATTTCTCCATCTAGAGGAATGAATACATACTCTAGATTACTGGTGTAAGTGAACAAACATGCAGCACAACAGCAACTTTCCAAGCTACAGTATACAAACAATTTTAAAGAGGCTATGCAATAGCTGCGTGATTGAGAGCACAATCTTTATGAACAGTCAGCTTTTGGGAAGAACATCCCTTTGATCCATCTGGCTTTCCATTCCAGCATCACAAGAACAAGCCTCTCTCACTATCAGACAGTCTGTCATATGGACTAAGAACATATGCATTAACATAAGGGTATTCCCATCAGTGAGCAGAAACCGCTCTCTTGATGAAACCTAACCTAACCTAATGCAAGTGAAAGGCAGGGCACGTCTGTGAAGGACAGTGGTATCAGCACTCTCTGGTCCCCTCTCAAGGTTGACTTTTTCCACTCAGTAATGCAAATTTCGTCTGAAAGTCAACAAAGACTTTCACAGAATCACAGAGTGGTTTGGGTTGGAAGGGACCTTAAAGCTCACCCAGTTCCAATCCCTGGGCAGACACCTTCCACTAGAGCAGGTTGTTCCAAGCCCCATCCAACCCAGCCTTTCTCCAAGAAGAATAAGAATTCATATGTAATATTGTTCATACTTTAGGGCATGATATACCTTGAAAAAGTTATTATAGAAGAAAACTTACAAGATCTGTAGAAGTCACTATGGACTAAAGCATTAAGTTACTACTAGAGCCATCAAGGAGGATGAATGCAGGACAAAGATAATCAGCTATGTGTGAGCAGAGTGCATGTCTAATTTTATACATGCTCCTAACTTACTAATGCACAGTCAAGGAATCTGAAGGGCAGTGTTGACAGAAACAGCCACTGTGTTTAAACATGAGTTTTAATCATCAAAAATTATACAAATTTTGTGTAGAAGAATCAGCATGAGAAAAATCAAAGAAGGTAACCAAGTGTAATGACAGCTTGGAGAGGTAGAGAAAAAAAATCGACCTATTGAAGGGGTGTAGCTCTTCCTAGCCACATAGGGGATGCCTCACATACTAGTTAGCAGAGCAGTTAGATGGCAAGAAGGCCTCTGTAAGCAGAGGGAAAGACATTCACCAGTAAACAGTTTTACTCCTTTTTTTCTTCCTGGAAAACAGTTTTATGTTATTTATTCCTACACCAACCTGAGTGCAGTAACTGCTCCTGCAGACTTGAGGCTTTAGGCTACAAAACACAAAGCTCATAGTGAGACACAGCATATTTTATTGGATCACCTAAAAGAGCTGAAGAAAATAGAGAAAAAAAAAGGTATGCTATTAACCTTAAAAAAGACTAAGCAGTTCTCAAACTTTCTGCCTTTTCTCCAAATGGTCTATTAAAGATACTATCCTTTTCCTTTTATAATACAACTGCTCATATACAGGTGATGTATGATCACCCCCTCAATAACTTTTCAAACAAATAGACAATTTCAACCAAGTTGGTATCTGTATTGCACTAAGTTTTGATTAGTAGATGTACACAGAAAGAGACTGAGAAAGGTGCCAGTACTAGCACAACCTCTCCTAGACTTCAGGGCTTTCAAGCAGGAGTGACACTGTGAATGCTCCAAAGACATTAAAAAACCTGCATGTTTTTTGACGTTGTATCTGTCTAATAACAAGCCACAAAGCCATAGGGAACCAGTTTTGGTGTAACATTTGTCACTGTGCCTGTTTACTACCGGAAAGGCAACAGCAGTAACCTGCTGCAGTTTTAAAGACACCCCTTGTTGGTAAAGGGGCATTTGATTGACTCAGGAATGAAACTAGCAAAAAGGGATAAAAGCTTCCCAATCTATCTGTGTTATGTGTTCTTTACATATGCTCCTTCTGTTGTCCCTTTTGCCCAATTGCCTTCACACAGGTTTTAAGAAATTATGTTCCCCTTTGTATTGTTGCCACAAGGAGTGGGTATTGGGTTGTTGTACTTCCAAACACAAGGCCTGTATCACTGTATATTCCCAGGATTGTT
The DNA here is from genome assembly GCA_026283785.1 of Coracopsis vasa. Taxonomy (NCBI): domain Eukaryota; kingdom Metazoa; phylum Chordata; class Aves; order Psittaciformes; family Psittacidae; genus Coracopsis; species Coracopsis vasa. The sequence goes on from JANHGB010062090.1 coordinate 5,577, forward strand.
CCTTACACTTGCTCTTTCATCCTGTAAGCAGATTCCTTTCTTTCAGCCATTGGAACAGCCTGTTCTTATGATTTTAGAAGGCAAATAGCAGAGTTGGTTGGAACCAGGATAAATTCCTCAAGAAAAGTCAAAACAGAAATTCTGAACAGTTTCAGCCATTAAATATAAGTGATTAGCAGAAAAAAAAAACCCTACAAATGTCAAACACTTCTATTTCTACTGAATTGAGTCTAAAAGCTATAGAAGTTCCCTTTAGCACCTAGTTTCTTCTTAAATCCTTGGGGCTAAGTGTACAGTACAGACACTGTGACTGACAACAATGACAGGCGATTGTTACCATGCCTTTTATGCCTTTGCAACATCTGAAGTCCAAGGTTATGGTTGTCACTAAAGAGAAATGGGGATTAGAGACAGCAGTTAACTGAAACATCACTCAGCCAACACCCCTTGACATGGGATATTTACAATTTACAATCTCCAGCCTCTCCTGCTGACACAGCCTGCAAGTTAAAACAGTAACACATCCACAACTAATAATTAACCTTCTCTCAACTAATGCTTGACTCTTTCCAGGAGACATAAACTTACTTTTCTATTACCTATAGAAAGACTGATGGCTGAGCTGGAAAAGACCCATTTTATATAGGTTGAAGAAAACCCCATTTCAAGATATATTACATTATCAGTGACTGAGAAAAAGATTTCCTCAAACAGAAACAACAAGAGCAACATGAAAAAAGATCCAAAAGTATTTTCCATAGAAAAGTGACCAATTGATCTTTTAAGTAATCTTCCCTTTATTTTCTTTAGCATATTCCTAGAGTCAAAGATTCAGAAAAAAGAATGCATTTTCCTACGCCACCTGGTCAGACCTACCTATCACGAAACAATCCTCATGAACAAGACACTTTTTGCTTGAAGACACTTCTGCAGGTATACAACTACTTTAAAATCCACACAAAACCCCCTCCTTAATTGCTGGCCCGAATTTATCCACTACTACGATGTTAATGCATTGTTGGCTTTGCACTACATCCAGTAGAATAGAGGTCATGATACTTCTGGTGTAACTATTACTTCAACTTTAAGGAACGTTAGTGATGTCATTTAATATGTGCTGCTGGAAAGCACTTGAGATACTTTCATGGAAGGACTTCGTAAGAGCCTATAAAGACAAGAATATTTTCACAAAGTGTCTAACTAAGGCTCTGAAACCCTTGAGTTAAGTGACTTAATTTCCCAAAGTATTAGCACCTACTACAAATGTTTAAATTCCTTGAGAACAGCCGAAGCCCCAGAGCTTGAACAACTTGGTTACAAATCTTGAGATTATCTTCTAATTTTCAAGGCATTTCCTCTGCCTTGCTTGCCAACTTCTGACACAGCCAATGAAAACAGCTGTTCTGGTGAAGTGTATTCTCAAATACTCTTTTAAAGATGTAGTAAAAAGCATATTGACTACAAATCGGTTTTAAACTGATTTCTGAGGAATATTTTGTAGCAGTACATCCATCCTGTTATCCAGCAATGAAGAAGTTAAAATTCTGCAAAGGACTATGTGTGTGAAAGCCTTAAAATCTTGAGTTTGGAAAAACAGTTTCCTTGCTATGCCTACAGACCTTGAGGACAGGTAGGGGACTGATCAATGAACTATCCGGATCAGAACAAGAGTAAACTAAATTCAGGGAGATCAGAAAGAAATCCAGGGTCAAAAATACCGAAGCCATTTTGAACAGTTCAGCAAAAGAAGGTAAAAGGTCCCTAAAGGAACTTGGTTCATGATAATACTAAAAATCAGACCCCCTGAGATAACAGACCCTTGCCCACAGAGACCCTTACTCACAGAACATATGTAGTGAAATAAATACTATATCTTTAAAGGAAGATGAGAAAATGCAAAAGACAATGATTGTAGATAGAGACTGTTTAAATACAGAAAACACTGATTTTCACTATTTGAAATGTCTAAAAGTGGATACCTGGGAAACAGAAGGGATGTTAGCTTTGTGGAACTACCACCTAACACCCATCTCTCCACAACTATGAATTGCTACCTTGACTTTGTGTGTGAGATTGGCTTGTTGCACCCTGGGTGAACAAGCCCACGTTTAGGACAATGATACTAGAAACAGCTCATAACTTTATTCAAGCATATATACATCTCCTAGAACTCAATAACCTATTTGGAAAGCAAATTGATGGCAATTTCATACTCTGTAAGGAAAATTATTCCATCACAGGAAGTTTAAATGAAATGCAGTACAAAGTGCAATTATTATGTTTAATATTTTAAATCATTGATTCTAATGGCAATATACATTACTAAAAATTGCAAACAAGCTCATTAGATGCAATTTTACATTTCCTACAACACTAGCAAATAACCCTTTCCCTCTAACAACTCTATTTAAAATATAATGCATGTTTGATCATAACGGAGAGAATAGAAATTTCTGCTTCATACTAGAATTAGTGTTTCTTATACGGCCATTAAATCACTATATATTACTTGGTACCTAAAGCTGTAATTTACTATCTTCCTTTAGAAAATGGGCCTTGGAATAAAAGGTGATTTTATACTATGTATGCACATATGGCCTTGAACACTGTCAGGGATGGGGCAGCCACAGCTTCTCTGGGCACCCTATGCCAGCGCCTCAGCACCCTCACAGAGAAGAACTTCTGCCTAATATCTTATCTAAATCTCCCCTCTGTCAGGTTAAAGCAATTCCCCTTTGTCCTGTCACTACAGGCCCTTGTCAAAAGTCCCTCTCCAGATTTCTTGTAGGCCCCTTTTAGGTACCAGAAGACTAAAAACACAGGTGGACTTCAGTAGTGACTTTCTCATTCATACAATGGTGTAAGGCAGCAAAAAAGAAAAGTCATTTGATAAATAACAGGAAAAAAACCCAATGACTGAGGTAAAATATTGACTTCATTATAGACGTGTGCCTGAGAATTAATTGCCTGAAAAAGCTACTGCACTAACAGACCTGGACTGCGAATTGTCCTCTCCACCCAGAGAAGGGACAAGTAACTGTATGATATTGCTCCTCAGTAATTTAGATAATAAGCTCTATTACTGTGCCCAGTCTGTTCTTGAATTTCTCAGGAGAGACTTAGCTTCATTAATTCAAGGAGAAAGATTGCTCTTATTCCCTACAGAAATATACCCAGAGCAGGACACAGTAAGAAATGTATGACGTTTATAATTTCACATAAATACAGGGAAGTAGCAGAAAGGTGACCATTTCAAGCACAAGCAGCAAATTCAACACCCATCACTGGTAAAAGCATCACGGTTACAAATCTGAAATGGATCATTAAGTCCTTTGCTATCAGAGATAGTTATATCATCACGTTCACAATCAGACAAATATGCGTCTTGGGCTCAAGGGGAAACTTCCTCCTCCCACAAATCCTACCAGAGCATTGTTCCAGAACGTCATTGAAGGAATGTGATTTCCTATCTAAATTTATTCATGACCAGTTTATATGCACTGTTCATGTTCCAACCAAAAGGAAAACTGTTTACAGAGAAAGTGGTTAAGCCCTGGATCAGCTGTGGAATGTGCATTTTTGGAGACTTTTGAAAGCCAGCAGCATGGGACCCTGGGCAAGCTGGCCTAACTCTGACATTAGCCCTGCATTCAGCAGGAGGATGGACAAACTGACCTCATAGGACCCTTCCAGGCTGAATTATATATATGTAATTTATATATGAATTATATATATGTAATTTTCTTACATGAGTATCCTTTTTTATGAGAACTGTGCAAGAACTGGTGTGCTTCTTGATGGTAGCTAGTGTAAAACAGAGAATCACACAGCTAAGCTACAGCTAATAGTAAAAAATGTACAAACCAGCTAATTGTGTGAGTTTTTATTTCCATAGAACAAGATTTACAGAAACATACCAGTTTTGTCACGGGGAAATTACACATTGTCTCATGTTTCCAGAAGTGTTAGAGAGTGTGTATGTGTGTACTTCTGGGCATCTCCATGGACAGTGCTTGATTCCACCTAGGAAGACTTCAATAGCTGACTGATGCAGAATCAAAGTATACTGCAGCTAAATCAGAAAGACCGTTAAACCTAAATCACTCTAATAACAACTCAAGATACCCTCTTAAAATCTGAAGAAAAATAAATCAAGACAAGAAAAAAATGTAAATAATATTATCTTAATGTATTTCATGGGCAGGGTTTAGGCATTTCATTTGGAAGCTTACAGAGTGATGCCGTAAACCTGTCTTATAGCAGCCTTCCCGTACATAAAAGGGCCTACAAGGAATCTGAAGAGGGACTTTTTACAAGGGCCTGTAGGGACAGGACAAGGGGAATGGCTTTAACCTGACAGAGGGGAGACTGGGACGAGCTCTTAGGCAGTTCTTCCCTGTGAGGGTGCTGAGGCGCTGGCACAGGGTGCCCAGAGAAGCTGTGGCTGCCCCATCCCTGGCAGTGTTCAAGGCCAGGTTGGACGGGGCTTGGAACAACCTGCTCTAGTGGAAGGTGTCCCTGCTCATGGCAGGGGGTTGGAGCTGGATGAGCTTTAAGGTCCCTTCCAACTCAAAGTTTCTGAGGTTTGATTCACATCCACCACAGGCAACAGGGCAAATACTGATGAGGCTGGGAAGAGAAGTCACCAAGCATGTTCCTTTTCACCTCTGTTGAAAACCCACAGAAAGAGGTCACTCAAGGAAGTGAGGTGAAGGCATGAGGCCACACAAGGAGCCACGTCAGCTGGGGTAAGACTGAGGGCCCTGAACACTTGACGATGGGTGCATGATGATAAATAGGAAATCAAGAGATGTGACACTTAGGGGAAACCTCACGCTTTATTGGTGAGGCCAAGTTCTTTCAATAAAGTTATCCAGTTTTTACCCATGTGCTACATTTCTGAGAAGAAATTTGCCACACTGCTATAACAATGATCATTTTGAGAGATGTCCATCGCCTGATCTCACAACATCCAAACTTCAATACAAGCAGATCAGAACTTCTGTGCGGGCTCACCACAAAGGAACTTTTTGGTCAGACCAGCCCAACTTCACCACAATTAGACAACTAAGCATACAAGCTCCAGGTCAAAATGTGGGTTGAAGTTAAACATCTCACCTCCACTGCATATTTCTCCAAAGCTGCTACTTATAGCGCACCCTAACTAACCATGCATTTGGTGGAGCAATCTAGCCTTTGGTCCCAAAATAAACCTGTTGGCTCAGTTTAACAGTTTATCTCTGTACATTTTAGCCTGGCATGAACTATTTTTTCTGGATCTTAAGACAAAGCAGCCTGCAGATGCAATGTAACAGTCGGCCAAACAGTTTTAACAAGGCACCACTAACAACCAAAACTTCATTGCAACTATTGTATGGGATAATTGAACGACTCAGCTAAAGCACTTAGTAAAGATACACCACCATGGAAGACAATTAAAAATCATGCTTCAGAGAAAGGATGCCTTTAATAATTCAGATCAACAGAATAAATATTCAAATACCATCTCTAAAGGCCTAATTGCATTGTTTTAAAAATAACCACAATGATTTCATGGAAAACAAGAGGATTTAAAACGATAAAAAAACGCCAACAAACAACAAAGTATGAACCATTAGAGCCAGTCTTGATTACTTGATGTAAATGAGGACATCATTATAGTTATATTAATGAACATTTATTTCTTTTCCCCTAAGCCTGACTGGTGCCACAGCCAGGGGTTCAGTTACTTAGAGCATGGGACTTGCTTAGAGAAATATGGTCTACTGGGGATTGATGGAGTCCATCTGTCAGAGAAGAGGAAGTCTTTGGTCATAGGCCAAACTGGTGAAGAGGGCTTTAATTTAAAGTTGTCAGGGGAGGGGTACCTCAATCCATCCCACTTCTACTAGTCTGATGCCAGTGCCAGCCGGAGATGCCCAAAGACTGGAGAGGGATTGCGCCTGAACAGCAGCATAAAGGAAGTTGGAGTTATTCTGTCTGGAAAAGAGAAGGCTCTGGGGAGATTTTATAGCAGCCTTCCTGTACCTAAAAGGGCCTACAAGAAATCTGGAGGGGGACTTTTTACAAGGGCCTGTAGGGACAGGACAAGGGGAATGGCTTTAACCTGACAGAGGAGAGATTGAGATGAGCTCTTAGGCAGAAGCTCATCCCTGTGCGGGTGCTGAGGCGCTGGCACAGGGTGCCCAGAGAAGCTGTGGCTGCCCAATCCCTGGCAGTGTTCAAGGCCAGGTTGGATGGGGCTTGGAGCAACCTGGTCTAGTGGAAGGTGTCTCTGTCTACGGCAGCAGGTTGGAACTGGATGATCTTTAAGGTCCCTTTTAACTCAAACCATAATTCTTTGATAAGTCAAAGATAATACGCCTTTTTAACATGGAACATTATTTTACAGATAAAAATACATCTTAATACTTGTATTAAATATTCAGACAAACGAGAATGATGTCATTTAATACTGAAATATCTTGGGGTTAATGCTGACATTCAGAACATTCAATTCCGAAACAGCTAGATTTTCTCTTCTTAAGACATAAGTAAATGCAACAATGAAGAATGATACGTGGGTATAGTAAGTTAAAAAAATGTGATTTCTAACATGACATAATGACATATAAAAAAAATGTGATTTCTAACATGACATAATGACATATACAATGTTACACTGATAAATGCAGTTTTTACATACACTGGAGAGTTTAGCTTAAAGAAAGAAAGAAAGAAGAATGTGATGGTGAAGAGCACTACCGGGAAACTAACTGCTTCCACACTGGCTAAATGTGGACTGTTAAGTCTGGCTTTCCTTTATACAACAAAAATATCTCAGGGAAAACTTACCTATCTTGAAGCCACTGTACATTCATCCATATTCTGGGTTGTTAGATGCCTTTAGGATATGACTACCTATGTACAGTAAATTGCTTTGCCTTTATCTTCCCAATTCATGTATTCTTCTATCTAGAGCACTTTTGGTTTTTTGCTCTTTTTTTCCTAAGAAAAATTAGGAAGTGAGGGGCGTTGAACTATTCCAAGTTCGAATTAAGCGTATGACAGAGAAAAAATGGAGACTCTAGACTTAATATTTTCTCCTGTTTAGTACCAAGGCAGTGCTCTAGTTGCATTCAATGTGTAAAACTGCAGTTACTGGTAGAAAAATGAACTGGGAAAACATACAGTTGATGCATGAACTGATGAACCAGCAACAAACTCCGATAACTTGGTTAGGTACCCATCTTGACAGCAGTCTTATGAAAAAGCATATGAAGAGTATCTGTACTCTTACTGTTGAGCAACTGAATTAAGAGTTGAACACACACAAAATGGAGATGCCATTAGATTCCAGAAACAAAAAAGTTCTGTGACTGCTGAGAAGAGAGTAGTTCCACAGCCCTAAACAGAAGAGTGAATTACCAAAATTGCAAATGAGTTGCATTAATGAGCACAAATAGTCCAATATGCCTGGGACCATTATTTTAAAAGGATTAAAGCACTATTGTGTAGCAGAATCAATTCTATTTGGATTGTTTCGTTTATTTTGGCAATAAACAGATTAACTTGTCTGCAACCATAAACTAGCCAGAACTTCAGCGGTCAGGCAAAGGCAGTGTGAGATCAGAGGGCATCTAAGGAATATGTAGGTCAAACAGCTATAGTTTGACAGTTGGCAATTCACTGGCATTAGTTTTTCTAAAGCTGAAGCCTACAGAAATACTAAAATCTGGAATGCTAGAACACAGCCTGTGACTGCAAGGGTAAGGTCCAACTGAATAAACTGCATCTCTGTATCAGGAAGAACTTTCGTAAATATACAAAGTGAGTTTTCATATTTGAACTGAAATGTTTCTTCATGAATTATTCATGTTTTCTGTCTGTTAGAAGTATCGAAATCTGAAAGGGAACACCCGGGAGGCCAAAAGCTCTCCTGTTTCCTGTTGTTCTATTCAACAACAGCACTTGGTACAGCAATGAAAGAAAGCTTTAGGACACTGAAGATGCAGAAAGACTT
>JANHGB010062094.1:2386-14018 GCA_026283785.1 Coracopsis vasa
TGTTCCTCACTTCTTCCCATTTTTTTTCTGCTGCCTGCCTCCTCTCCTTCCCCCAACCTCTCCACAAACTCAGTCTTTTTTGCTGGGTATATTGGAAAATAAATTAGTTGGATTTGTGCTATCAGGAAGTCTGTCATTAGGGGGATATTTGTCTTTTTCTGCTTCCCTTGTGGTTTCTATCGAAGGTTCAAGCATGTGGGTTATATCTGTCTTTATCTCCGTTGTGTTCTAACTTAGAAGGGAAAGAAAACAGAAAAGATATTTTATCTTCTTATGTAACGTATAAGGATCAGTTTCATTGAGGTAGTGCTCATATCTCTCTATGGCTTCACTTGTCCACAGATTGTTTGAGCCCAACTGACCAAACTGAAACAAAAAGCAAGAATGTGATTTAGATAAGATTTTTTCTGAGTTCCTAAATTACTGAAAGCCTGAGTAACAGTGCCAGTTTCTGTAGTCTTTATTCTTCTTTAACCTTACTTTAAGTATGATTTTTTGTTATTTTTAGAAAAGTAAAAATAATAAATAAATATGAATATTAAATTACCTTGTAATCTCAAACTAGTTCAGTTAAACTTTAATGGTCAAACAAACATGCACTATTCTTCATCCTGTAAAATGCACGGAACAACTTCACAATACAGAATTTTTTCCCAATTCCAAAGACCACCTGGAGCAGACAGTCTGTGACTTCCCTGAATGGAATAAGTAGTGTTTTTTTATTATCCCTTCCCAAATCCAGAGTGCTCTGGAATGAACAAAAATGAAAATGTATCATCCAGACACAAACACCTCAGTTCAAATAACTAAAGTCTTGTAAATCTGATCATAGTGCAAAATATATTTTAGGGGTCAAGTCTAATGTGGTGTGAAAGAGTTTTTTCCTTTTTTTTTTCTTTTTTTCCCCAAAAGACTGTCTCTGTGTTTTGAATCAAACTTATGCTGCACTGAAACACATATTTAGCTTCATGTGCTCCAAATTGACAGAATACTTAAGCGCTTTGTAAAATATACATTATGATGATTGAGCAATAAATGTGATATGGGTGAAGACAGTTGCATTTAGTAGTGTTTTTCACATTGCCAAATGTGAAATGTGTCTGACCCCTTTATATATGTAACATACTTCCCATAAAGTTGCATTTTGCATGCTGTACTCTCCAAATTTTCCACTTTGTCATTTGGTTTTGCGTTTGGTTTTTGTTTTGTTGTTTTGTTTTGTTTGTTTGTTTGTTTTCCCCGATTTTACACTTAAATGAACAAAGAAGCAATTACTTGCTTGGACAAAAAAGATATGAAAAAGAACACAGCCTACATGCTAATGTTTAACATTGGTGCTAATTCTGAGTACTCTATTCTTGGATAATTTGTTTACTGGCTGTAGAAAGCAACCAGTAAGAAAAAGCAAGATTCTGAACGAGACAGAGATGAAAACATAGCTAAAGATGACTTAAGTGGTGATAAAAATACAGTGGTTAGGACAGATGTCTGAATTATTCATTTTTGTTGATACCACAGGCACAGCATGGGACAACCTGTGATATATGTCTTGGAGGCCACATAGATAACAAAATCAGCTGTTTATTTCAATAAAAATCATAGGAAGCAGTTTTGATTAAATAGTAAGGATGTGTTAGCCATGATTTCTTTGAATGCTTTTACAGTGAGTGTAGAGAAGGGTGGAGAAAATCTCTTTTTCACTGAGAAACACAGCACTTTCTCTTTAGCAGGATATTGCACTGTGATACAGGTATTTAATTCTTTTATTTTGATATAAAAGTAGTACCACTTTCAAACCCTAAGATGTTTCAAAGTGTTAGGGAGACCCTGTGACCACAGTAGCCAGTACCATTTCCCAGTTTTCCCTTTCTGCTGCATTTGCTGACTCTTATATGCCCCTTCTATTTTAAACTCTTTTGGGCAGGAAGTGGCTTTTTATTTATCTGTATAGAAGTCAAGGAAGGTTTGAGTGACTTTTAATGTGATCCAATAGACTTGGCTATACTTTCTCATTACTAGCACACAGCGGATGTGTTCAGTCCCAGAGAATGAGTTCTGGCACCTATGGGACCAGCTCAGAAGAAGCTCAGCAAGTGGGAAGAAGCTAAATGCTGTCTGGTCTCTCAGTCCACATAAAATGATGAGCGAATCCTTGAGGATTCTCTCCATGTCTACTGTGGCTTGTTAGAACATTTTCCTATTGCATTAATATGTGAACATCTCTGATAGCCTGTTATATGTAAAGTCGCACGATATGAAAAAGTTTTCTAATGACAGCTGTATTTACACTGATCAGTTAGGAAACCAGGGATATTCTGTTAATACAGAGGGATTATGTTAGCGTGCCACTGATGCATGGGAAATTGTTCTACTGTGATTTGATCGAGGTCTTTAATTCCTGCAAGATAAGAAATATCAATGTTCAGGAAGTGCATTAGTTTTCCAATGGTATTTGAGTGTATAAGCACCTTAGGTGGTTTTGGGGTTTGTTTTATTATCTGTTTTTTTCTTTTTTTGTGGGGAGGAGGAGGATAGGGTATTCTGAGAATGCAGCCTATGTTTGAATTTACATATAATATGCCCAGAGGAAGAAAGAACTGGAAATGTATTCACTGTTTTATCATCACCATGTTTTCAGACTAGACCTACACGGAAATGCAATTGTGCAGACTTAAACCTAAGTTACTTTAGCCCAGCAAGCTTTATCTGACAATAGCCAGAAGTGAAGAAGTAAAGTAAGAACAGGATGTGTATATAGAAATAGTCCCCAGAATATTCTACCAGGCTGAATTCTTGTCCATGTTTTGTTGGTTCATTTTTACTGCAGACCGTTTTACAAAAAGCAGTCCATTGCCTCCAGCTCTACTGAGCTACCCAGATCTGGGGACCGACCGCATAAAATGCACAGAACAAGTTTCTCATGACACCAGACGGACGGCAAGAAACATGAGAACTTTCTCAAAAATGCAGAAGATATTGTTTATCTCAGATGCTGATGAGATCTAGTAAAAAACTTCTTTCAGCTTGAGTCCAGAGTCAGTCATCTGGGGAAAAACAAAGACAGGAAACCTGAATTTCACCAAGAATTCCACTTGAGTCTTAGCTGCAACAAAGTTATTTTTTACGTCCCATGCTCATGTCTGTTTTTGCCATTTGGGTCTTGAATATCCCAGTGGCATGGTGGCTGTTTCTGTAGGTAATCTATTCCATTGTCTGCTGTCTTGTCTTGTAAGAGAACATTTACAAATGTGCAAAGATGTGGATAGAACAAAAAGGGTTCTGGACATACATATTTAAAAGTGAAGCTGTATGAGGCTTCAATTTAGAAGATAACACTGTATATTTATTTATCTTTTTAAAGCATTGTTGTAGTTCCTGGAGCTCTCCTTGACATCTTATCTATCACGGTGCTTTCACTGAATATTTTAACACTGTGCTGCTTTTAATCTTCAGATGTAAACAAAAGCTTATTTTTTCATACCATCATCACAACCTGACAAAAGGAGAGGCTGAATATTGATTTATCTGCTGAAAAAAACCTGTCCAAAGATAATTCAAAATGCCTCCAATCTACTAAATATCCATTACATGGCATGTTCTTTTTTTCTTTTCTTATTTGGATTCTTACTGACCATATTTGTAGTAGCATCCTCCAGGAACCGAAAGATGCAACTCTACTTCATGATTGTAACTTTTTGATTTGTACTAGGCATCATAAAGGGAAGAATGATAAATCAGTGGTATACTGCACTCTCACCTTGAATACTACGTTCCATTTAGGTCAACTTGACATGACAGGAAGAGGAAAGTCTTGAGAAAAGCAATGAAAATGACTAAAGATTACAGATGAGCAGAGATTAAAAACCCTGAAACTATTTAGGTTTCAGTTCCCTAGCCCTAACTCTCATCTGCAATTCGCCAGGCACTACAAGATAATAACCAAAGATGGCTGGGGCTTGGACTGCTGACATTGTTTATCTGCTGAAGCATTTCCAGGTCCCTTATCACAGTGTATCTACATGTCTAGTCTTCCTATGATGCAGTTAAGTCAGTGGCGCAAGCATGCATTTAAGAGAAGAAAGACAGTATCCTTAATCTGTAGAGTATGAGGACAGAGTAAGAAAAAATGTTTTCTTTTAGATTACAAATTACTTGAGAATGATATTTTTATCATGATATATGTGTACAATGCCTAGAAGAGTGTGTTCCAATGCTTCCAAAATATAAATGTGAAATATGAAGAAAGACGGACCTGGCAGTTATATATAAATAATAAGTGACATGGAAAAAGCCCATTAGAAGTGCTTTTAATTTAGTTCTGTCTTAATTATACTATTAGGGTAAATGTCACCAGATGATGCATTTATATGCAGTCTTCCAAATTCTTTTTTCTGAAATACATGAGAAGGGTTTATCCATAAAACGTGTTTATGGTATTATTAACCCTATATTTTGGAAGCTCTATAGGTGTTAAGGGAGCTTACTATCTTCCTTTATTTAATTTTTATGGCAAAGTTGGTTCTGGGAACCAGATAACTGGTGGTTACATATGAGAATTGCATCTTTTGACTTTTTGACCACCTCTGTTCCAGGGTTGTTGTGCACATATCAATTAAATGACTTATTATTTCAAATAGCATTCCAAGTCACTGATTGGCAAGTTTGAGAAGCCCAGTAGCTCTCAACAGGAGGACATAATTAAATGGTAATGGTGAAAATAACTTAAGAACTAGTAAGAAATAAAAATCAAATTACTCAATATTCAGCTCTGACCCACTGTACCTAGGAAGTCATTGTTGAAATCTATAATTACCCTTTTAATAAAATGTATGGTTTTACTTCCAACGGAAATACACAGATAAGAGGAGAACATCCAAATTCATAACTGCTCATGTTTTTCAGAAATATGAATCATTTTTTAGGAAAAGAAAATGTTACCATCTGGCCTCTGTGGGTAGAGATCAAACACAGAGCTGAAATGTTGCAGTTTATTACCATTCGTCGCAGAGCAGAGGTGACCTTACTAAGGGCTTCACTCTTAGCCTTAAACATGCTATAAACAACATGCCAGATACGTTAGGGTTTTTTGAAACACAAAAAGAAAAAAAGCAAAGCCACAACTACTAGATTGAATAAACCCCAGAATCTTTCCTAGGTGATAAAGGTTTAAATTGTTTTTGTCTTTTGTCTGCTCAGGGTTATGAGCACTCATTCAGTCTGAGGCTCAGGTGAAATATGTTAATGTCATCAGATGTTATTATTTGATCCTAAAGCTGGTCTTTTACATACCCAAATTAAAAATGAGGTGTTTTGAAAGCAGGCAATGGGTTCTGAGTAATTTAAAAGTCTGGCTCTGAGCACCTGAGAAAAATATCTCTTTGTTACACATCTTTGTGGCGTTTCACATCTGTGGTATGTAACGTGATAGGGGTGTCTTTTGTTATGTTGCATTAATGATGCCTGTCAGGTACAGAGCACTAATACCTTACAGTCAGACTTGTGACCAGGCACATTGATCTTACAGATGGCACCTTTGTTTATACCAGAGTTTGCCTGCATACATTCAAAATAGGGGGTTTTTAAACTGTAATGAAAGGCTTTTTACAGTTTGGCATGTGGCACCTATGGTTAATTCAATCCTTCAGACTCAAAAATAATCTTTCTTGCATGGTAAGAGAGGGGAAAAAAGCAAGAAAAAGAGCTCATCTGGCGATCTAGGCAGCCACCCACTAGATCATTTATCTTCCTTCTGCAATCTGAAAATCCACATATTAATATGTAATGGGCTAATAGCATGCAAACCTGCATCTTTGTCATGTCTTGATAAAACACTGGAAAAAGCCCTTAGGTTATATTGAGGCCAATTGTTGAAAATGTGTATTTAAATGTATTTCCACTATATGTAGCTGGGACCAAGACCTGCTTATATCCCCTGCAGGTTTCTGCTGCACACTTGCTAGGTAAAGTAAAAGATCCCTGCCTAGAACTTTCTGTAGACAAGCAGAAAAGAGAAAGGAATGGCACCACTGAATCCTTAGTGTCTAGCAATACCTACTGCGTATGAAGAGCTCTCAGTAACATATTATCAACTAATAGGAGTGAAAAAAACCCAACATATATATTATTAAGTCAGAGCATTTTGATTTAAACACAATCCTGTCTCAGAATCTTATGTGGAGACCCATTCATAGAAAGAACAAAAACTTGTTCTGATTAAACAATTTTTTTTTAGAAAGCTCTAAGAAACACTATAAAAGGTAGTTTTCCCAGCATTTTCTCATTATCAAATTCCCAGAGAGTAATGGAATAGAAATTTATCAACTGAACAATAAAACTGCACAAATGGAGGAAGAAAAGAAAGTAAGCTCATGTGAAAAAACCCACACAAAATGGATCAAAATGCCATTTCCTATTTTCAGGAACCAATAAGCTATATTAGGAAAAAAAAACATCCTTTTTTCTTACTGCTTTTACCAAAAAGATTTATCTTTTTTTCAGCAATGAGAAAATAGTCGCTTGCCCGTCTTTAATTTCACTTCCTCAATTTATTCTGCCAAAAAGTTCACATTTTTTCAGAACTTGCTATGTCTTTCCCCCTAGTCTGAACTTCTTAGGACTGTAACTGTCATTGGAGCTTACTTAGCTTCTTTACTCTTCTATTATTAGTAACTCGATATCTTCTTTTAAACCAAAGTAATTTGATGCAATTATTATACAACCCTGTATTATGTCCATTTTATGATTCTTAGTACATGAGTAGACTAATGTATTAAGTAGATTAGTAGATGATCATAAATATTTAGAGTACAATTTCATGTAAAGATATTAGCTACTACATACAGGAATCTCTTTAGATTTCAAATTTAAATGCAATTTCTAATTTTTTTTTAAACTATATTTAAAACAAAGTCCTTATCCTGATCTTAGAACCAGACTTACTATACAAATTAGAAGTTTGAGTTCGGAAACTTTGTAAAAATCTTTTTCTAGAAATAGCAAAGATTTTTTTTTTTTGGTGGGTTGGTTAGTTGTTTTGGGTTTTTTTTAGCTAGAGCATGTTCATCTTTCTCTATGAAGAATAAGAAATAAAATAAAACAAAACAAACTCAAACCTTTTCTTATTTCCAGCTGAATCCTTTACTGAAATCTACTCTTTGTTACTAAAGTTAATTCATATGATATTCTTAACCAGGCTAATGTTAGAGACACTACCATCTTTTTCCCCTGCCATTATAAGATCATAATCTGTTTTAGTCAGTTTAAGATCCAAATCCTCCTTCAGTAGATCTTAAGCAATCAGTTTTAAATGTGTCATGTCAGATTGGCCTTTTGCTACATTAACTTTAAACTAGAATGAATTACTCTACTTATACCTGGCCTAATCTAATTCTACCAGTCTCCCTATGTATTATTACCTTTGGACAGCAGCTGGTCTATTCAGTCACTGTCCATTAGATAACATGAGATAACTCCACCTTCCTGATGAAGGGCAATGAAGAAATATGTGTCAGAGAGGCTAATTTGGTGTGACTAAATTACGTGAAGTGCAAGGGAAATTTGCTTTGTAATGTGATTTAAAGCAAACAACATTTCTTGGCTTGGTATCACCTATCACTGTTAAATACATGTTTATAGCCAACACTCTGTGCTGCAATAAACTCAACTCTCATTCTAATTCCATACATTGTCTTCCAGCACCTGAGAGTCTCAGGAAAGGCCTTTCAAAAACAAACACTATACTTTGTTTCATGTTCTATATTAATTATTAGAGAAAAAGACCTGATTAGAGACTTAGTCCATTCTCACGGGCTTTCTCCAGTTTCTTGGTCAGTAAAAAATTAAGGAAAAAAAAGATATTTTCATGTTTTCTCTTGTGAAATGCTGTTCACTTGTATAATATCCCATTACTATGAACGGTGGTGGCATTACAGTCTTTTTTTTTTTCTTTTTTTTCCTCTGAGATTTAGACTACGAAAAGTTCCAACTTGGTGCTGCTATAGAATCAGAAAATCAGAGAAAAGTTGGAAAAAAGTCCTGCAGTTCATCTGGAACATCCTCCTTCTTGAAGCAGGGGCAAATTGCAAGGTAGCTCAGTCTGTGCAGAGTTTATTCCAGTCAAGTTTTGAAACTTCAGTGTTACTCATAATACAAGCTGTGTATATTATACTTCCCTCCGTCACTGATTTGTTCTGCATTCTGTGAAGGCTTTAAGAGCCCTACTTCAGGCATCAGCAACTTGTATAAATCAAAGGTGAACAGAAACACTGTTCCTCCTCTTTTTAATTCATTAAAGATAAAATTCATACGATAGCTGGTATCATGACTAGAACTCTACTCAGAAACCATTTGTTTTGTGGAGGGCTTCAGGATTAAAGTGATCATATTGAAGTCCAGCTCTTCATTCTTCAGTATTGTTTCCATGACTTCTTACGACAGAATAACATGCACAGCGTACAGAGTTTACCACAGATGTATATTGGTTTAGATTTTTATCTCAACACATTGATATTTATGTGAGTAGATCGATGGATCACAGATGTTCACAGATGACCTAGCCAGTGGCATTATTCAATATAAAATAAAAATACTTTTAATCAGCCTGCACCTTCTGCAAATTTGCATCTCTTCAGCCGTTTCATTTTTGTCAAAGTGACTGAAATATTTATGTGCACAACAGAAACAACACCAAGAGATGAAATAATGTAGCAGAATGAAGTTTAAAATCTTTGAGGTCTAACAAAGTTGCACTGGAATAGATTGGTTAGGAAGGTTGTGGATCCTTCATCCTTAACTGATAGTAAACTAAATAACATGAACACGCAATCTAATTGCAGAATTGATCCTTGGAGAAGTACTCTTGAGATATTTAACCATTTCTAATTTCTGTGAGAAAATTAAGTAGTGTTTCCCATGTTTTATTAATGGAAAATACCGTTTGGTGTTTTTTTTAGTATACGTGAACACTAGATGATTGTAATAACACCATTAGAGACACTGAATTATTCTTTTATCAGTTCTGAACCTAGCCCTGGAGATAATAAGTAGTGAAAGATATTCATACAAGCTATTTTTATCCCCTAAAGACTTTGGTGACTTATTAAAATCAGAGATAGAATGTTACGTACAGAGGTGATTCATGCAGACTATCTTAAACTCTTGCTGGAAATTACCCTCAGATTTTCCAAAAGATTCTTTGTTGCCACTAACAAGAACATCTGATATAGGTGTGTGATGTCTTTAGTGACTACGAAAGGTCAGATATGAACACCTCAGACTTCACCAAATCATTTCATTGTTGAATACTGGGATGAAATCTTTTTCACAGCTCTATTTTTAACCTTAGATAAAACACTGAAGTTCAGACACACAGAAAAAGTAAGAAATTTATGGAAAAATAAAAGGAAAAAAAGAAAAAGTGTGTCTTAGAGAGGTATGTCAGTCATATATTGATTGTTTAAAACAAGTTAGAATGGTACTGAGATTCTTCTTTTATCCATGTACATCAGCATTGAGAAAATCATGCCATCATTCTTCTGAAAATTGTGGTTGAAAATCAGAGAATTTATATAGTAATGATAATAATAAATACTTTGCCTTATGCATACATTTTTATTTTCTTCTTATGTACTCCTGAGTTTATTTGAAATAATTATTCTCCTGTGCCTTTTGAGAGAAAAAAAAATCCACAGCCTTTAACCATGTTTTCTTGTTCTAATGTTAATATCTATAATTGTAGAGGATAAAGAACTTCAATAACAAGACACAAAAGATTGATGGCAAGACAGGAAGAGTATCTTTGTTGTGTTAGTAACACTTTAGCTGCACAAGCATCCAAGTCCTCACTACATTTCACAGTGCTGCTGAAGAATTTTATTTTCAGGCTTTGGAGAATTTAAATTCATAGGCATTTGAAAAAGGATAAATTATTAATTTTTGATTCTCACTCAAGAAATCTTTTCCAATTGTCATTTTCAGAGAAACAGGCATTTTAGTATGGCAATTAGCTAGTTTACTTAACTGAGAAGCAAATATTCTTGTGATCACTCAGGCAAAGTGAAAGCAAGCAAGAATAAATCCGTACTCTAATGACTGCAGATGGCAATACTATTCTGCATCTCATCTTTTCTGCATAATAAGTTCTCTTACTAATACCCTTATATGTCCATTTTAGACTTGCGGATTTTTTTTCCTGTTACTTCACATTTCCCACTGGTGTTAGTAATTAAAAGTCTAACTTAAAAGTCTAAACTTCATCTGAGCTCTTGTTCTGCCTCTGAGTTTTATAATTATAACTTGCTATATTCAGGCACTGCCATAACAGTGCTGCTATTCCTCCTTTTGGGGAAGCAGGGGCAGAAGGCTATCTCATTCATACCCTGGAAGTTAACTGGATATCAATTCAGGCTTGAAAGCAGCAACCTGGAGCACAGAAGCCACAGATGCTTTTGTGGGACAGGTTTCTTGGCTTTCCAGCATGGGGTCAATTACAGTAACAATTACATCACAGCTTTAGCCAAAATCCTCCTTTTGGCATTGAAACAAATCACCTGCTGGTGTCCACTATAGGCAGCTAGGTTTCAGCTAAAAAAATAGAAAAAATCTAGTGTAATTTGGGTGAGGATAGGATGTAAACTCAAAAGCTACATGAAAAATATTACACCTGAACTCTATGACAGGTCAATGCACTACCTGCTCTGATCTGCTCAACAATTCTCCTCATCATTTTTAGTGCATGTCCTAGTATAGTTGAAATGCTTTATTCTCCCACTTTCCAGTAGCAAAACTAATTCTCTAAAGGGGGAGAAGATATTGTTAGCAGGAGTGTGTCATGAGTAAAATACAACCAGCCAGATGGCACATGGCTGTGGGTCAGGGGAAGGACAAATTTGCAGCTCTCCCAAGGCAATAGATGCAAGAGACTGAGCTTTAGAAAGTGTAATCCTTCTACCAGATCTCCTACTTATGGGACAAGCATATATTTTGTGGCATCAGAAAGGGTCCAGCCCAAATTCTCTCTATACTTTGGGGTAGATTTGAAGATAGCAAACAATAGAAGAATTGAGACTGAAACTGTCACCACAGCTTCTGAGAAGAGAAGAAAGACTCTACATATGACTGTACTCCACTCTGTAACTGTTTAAGACCTAAAAACAATTAGGAGGATCAATTAACTCAATGAAAGCCTAATGAAACTTCTACTGAGGGAGGAGATAATCACAGTATTCTTAATATTTGCCTTGTCTCTTTTCACACAAGGATTGTTTAGGGATACCAATACTTACACAAGGTTGGTCAAGAGAAAATTCAGAGTAGGTCTGGACAGAAATGCTAGAACTCACACTTCGAAGGAATCTTAATGGCTGGCAACTTCTTTTCATCTGAGTCTGCCGGGATATGCTGGCTGTTTCCTTGCTCCTTTTCATGTGCAGCAGTGGTATTCAAGATGCACCAGGATGGCTCAGGGAAGAAAAAAACTAAGGTTTTCTTGTTTCTTCTTTTTCAGTCTTATTAGTTTAATGCAGAAAACCAGCCTTGCAACCAAGTTGACTATGTCCACTTAAGTAGCTTGCTGCTACCAACATCAGTGACTCCCTTTCACTGCCCTCCTCACACAGTCCCAGATAAAGAGCCT
>JANHGB010062100.1:0-12098 GCA_026283785.1 Coracopsis vasa
CTGGCAGTGTTCAAGGCCAGGCTGGACAGGGCTTTGAGCAACCTGGTCTAGTGGAAGGTGTCCCTGCCCATGGCAGAGGGTTGGAACGAGATGATCTTTAGGGTTCTTTCCAACCCAAACCATTCTTTGTTTCCTAAATGCCAGGCCAGCCCCAAGGGGAGCTGCCTGCAGGCTCCTCCATTAAATGACACTAGTCAGGTTTATCCTGCAGCCATGGGGCTTGTGTGGCACACACGGGCTGTGGGCCCAGCAGCACAGCACAGGCCCGAACATGCTCAAAGTAGTCCCAGCTACCGTGGGTTATGAACTCCTCCAGGTACAAATGATCTTCCCATCAAGACAATTACTACACATGGTAACAGCTATTAGGATGAGCATTTACAGTTTAATTCTTCTTATGCTTTTGCCTTTGGATGACATGTTTCTATGGTGTCAGATGAGACAGTACCATCTGTTGAGCACCACAAAGGAAAGAACAGGTCATATACATCAGAGTCACCATGGGTCACTGCCTTCCCCTCAGCTGTAGCAGATACAGAAGCAGAACACAGGCCTGCAGTTCACAGCAAGGCTAGGCTGGAAAGATATCTAAGGGACATCTCGGCTTAAGCAACCTCTGCTTTGCCAGCATACGAGGCTCTAAATGCCGACTTTTCCACGGCGCAGCCATTCTTCCAGCACCCTCTGGTGTTCAGAGGAGCTATGGATCATCGTCGTAACGGGGACATGGCCGCATTACAAACCAACATTCCTCCCCAGGAAGAACTGCTTTCCCAACCGGAAAAAGAAAACTACTAAAGTGCTCCACTGTAGAAGCTCCCCAAACAACATGTGCTCCTCTTATATACTCAACTGTAACCTCTGTCATGTTAAATTTGCTTTCAGTAAATAAATGAAATGCTAGTTTTGTTTACCACAGAAATGAAAATTTTGTAATTTCCCTTCAAATTAATACATTTCCCAAACTGGAAATTAACATGTGAATTCACTACCTTTGCGTTAAGCAAGTTTATACAGGCAAATCAGTAACTGATCATTTGAGCCAGTCACATCACCTCCTAAATGACTGAGTTATTCAAACAAGCAGACTTTCTTATCTCTTATTTCATTAGATAAGACTACAAGGCATAAATTTCAGAACCCTCTTCTACTCTTTGCAATCTACAAGCTGGTTAAGAAAAGGAAAAGAAAAAAAAAACACCATAAAATGGATGATCTGTCACTACAGCAATTTTTTCAATTACTTTATGATGACAAAAAAAACATTCAATCCCAACACTGGAGTTTACAAACAGATTGAAATTTGAAAAGTACCAGACACGCTTGCTGAAACCTCAGCCAACAGGGATTTGAATGTCAGAGTAGGGTGCAGGGGACAGCAAGGGAGCTGACCATAGCTTGCTTTGAGTGGTCTTCAGAGCAATGACACGTAGCTGGGGGGTACTCTGTTAAGGTGTAAGATTGAGATGAAATAAAGTCCAAGAAAGCAAGAAATCTACTGTAAAGAAAGTCAAATGTAAAACAGAATTATCATTTCAAAACAGTTTGTGTCCTCAACTGTATTCCTGACTTTATGAATTACAATGGCACAGCAGCATGTCACGCCCTGCCTTATGGGACTGTCATTTTGCTCCCTTGAAGCCAGAGTTCCGGTTTTCTCCCGATTGCTCTTGCATTCTGTCATTTATATAGGCTTTCACAAGGGTTTGAACAGGAAAGAAATTTACAATCCAGACACTTTACATAAATCCAACTAGTAACACTTGTTTAGAAAGAACTCTTTTAGACTATTTTTTACAGAGTTTTGAAACTCTGGAAAACAGTAACATGAGGTGAGACCTGATCATAAGTTGTATACATAACCTTACATTCATTAAATATGAGACAAGGTTTTTAGGATCAAATTCAAATAAGCCGTACGCCAGAAGTACCAATGCAGAACACTGTTCCCCCACAGCACAGTCACAGCTTTCAGCACTGGTTTCTCTGCTTCCAGCAGCACAGTTAATTTGTATTTCCCTTCCTTAAGCATTAGAACCCAGTAATGCAGCTACAGTTAACGTGATTTCAGTAGCAAAAAACATTTGGTAGTTATGATATAGAGGGGTTTTTTTCTAACTGCAGGTGTACTGAGTATTTGTTCTAAGTAATGCTGCTCAAAGACATTAATCATGCTATTCCAAATGGAATTGGATTGTATCACTATAGTAGGCTTGGTATTTGCCCTCCTAGTTTGGGGGTAGTCTTGAGTTCTACATGGCTTATTATCTTCAAAGCTTATGACAGACTTCTTAAAATTATAAAATTAAATGTGTATTACAACAGTATAATAAAAACCATATGTATGGCTTTTGCTTTTCTCCATCAAGAAAAGTTGAACAGGCCAAGTTTCTGGGTTTTAACTAGATTTAGCGTAGACTCAGACTAAAGAGATAATTAGACTTTAATAAATGTGGATTAAATAAAAGGGGCTGTCTTTTCCTAGAGACTTTGCTTCTTCCCCCATGATAGAACTCTGGCTTTACTCAGGCTCTATGGCTCAGAACTTGATCACGTCCTGCTGTCCCACACAGGAAGAGCATTAGAGTGTCTTTGCCTTCACATCCTGAAATATTCACCAGAATGAGAGAGTGACATAGCTGTAAAACCCAACAGCTGCTGTCAGTCAGAAATTGTAAATCTCACTCTCAGCTCCAGAAAACACACACTGTTTAACTGTGAAGCCCTTGGAGATTAGGACCGATGTTTCTGGCTGCATTATGCTCTCTAACAGCCATACCCAGGTCCCTATAACCACAATACTCCAACACATGCACTACTTTCCCTGTAGGATTCTCATTTAATCTCCAAGTGTCTTACAGCAGATAATCACAAATAGCCCCCCTGAATGCACCTGTTATTGTTATTTGTATTCATATATATATACGAAGTGGGACTGTTTAACAATTCCAAACATACCAGAGATTGCTTCAATAGCATCAACAGCAGCCCAAAATACGCACCTGCACAAGAACCCCAACTACTATCCTAGAGTTGAAGTGAAGGGCCCAGACACCCTACATCATGACTTATTCCTGACATTCTGACAGGAGCTTTTCTCCAGACATGAGAACATTCATGCTCTGACTCGGCAAACTCACATTTCGTCCAAGTCAATGAATACAATGACAGAATGACAGAACCCTTAGTTAGGGCTGAAGGGACCTCTGGAGATCATCCAATCCAACCCCCTGCCAAGGCAGGGCCACCCAAAGCAGGTTACACAGGAACATAGCCAGGCAGGTTTGGAATGTCTCCAGGAGATGCCACAACAAACCCCTGGACAGCGTGTTCCAGTGCTCTGCACCCTCAATGTAAAGAGGCTCTTCCTCATGTCAAGGTGAAACTTGTGCTTTAGTTTATGGCCATTGCTGGGCACCACTGAAGAGTCCGGCACCATCCTCCTGGCACCTGCGTTTGTGATATTTACATGCATTAATGAGATCCCCTCTCAAGTCTTCTCCAGGCTAAACAGGCCCAGTTCCCTCAGTCTCTTCTCATAAGAGATGCTCCAGACCCCTCACTGTGGACAGGGTTTTAACAAAACGTACCTATTTTTCAGCTCAGCCTTTCTGCCTGCTCAAACAAGGAGTTTCACACTCCTCCTCTCAGATTGCTGTGCCTGCGCCATTCCCGATGCGGGCAGAGGGCTTTTCCTCGCAGCGGCACGGGTCCAGCCGCCACCCTGAGGCCCATGCAGGAGCGCTGTCCTTGGCACACGGCCGGGTTCTCCCCGCGGACAGCGGCAGCACCGGGCAGGCTCTCCCCGTCGCATAAGAGACTCTCGGCGGTGGCGCTGCGATTTCAAACGGCGGACAGGCCTGTAGAGGCACGCGGCCGCACGAGCAGCCCGCCACGTAGACGTCACAGCCAAGGAGCCAATCGGCGACGGCGCGGCACCACCCCGGCCGCCATGTCGGTGTCGGGCGGAACTCAGTGTCGTGGCCGGGCACCGGAGGAGGGCGGAGCGGGGGGAAAGGTCGGAATTCTGCCCGGCCAAGATGGTGGCGCCGGCGGCGCTCCGCGTGGTGCGCTGTGGCGGCGGCACCATCCACGGCGCCAGGGCCGTTTTCTCCTCCGATTCCAAGTAAGTGGGGCTGGGACCTGGGCTTCTGCCCTTGGGGGCGGGGGATGTGCTCCTAAGCTCTGCCGCGGGGACGTCTGCCCGCTGGTGTCACTGCGGCCTGGCCGCTCACGGGGATGCGGGTTAATGGCGTTGCTTCCCCCCAAACCCCCTCCACGCTTCAGGTACTTGCTATGTGCCTCCGGCGACTTCGTGAAGATGTACAGCGTGGCTACCGAGGAGACGCTGCGGCTGATGGGCGGCCATGCCGACCTGGTGACGGGCATCCAGCTCAACCCGCACAACCACATGCAGGTCTGGGGGGAAGGAGGGTTTGTTTGGGGGGTGCTTGGGGTGCTCCTGCCCCTTAGCCGAACTTAAGTGCCGCTGCGGGGTGCCTGGGGGCTGGCTGGAGTTTGAGAAGGGGTTAGGAGCGATTAGAGCGTTGTTCAGCTAATGTTTATGGCTGGAAGGGCAAGCCTTACGGCTGTTTTCTACTAACAGAAAAGAAAAACATCGTGTGGGTTACGCTGGTTGAAGGGAGCAATGGCAAAATGGAAATATCGGCAAAATTTCCGGGTTTTCATTTTGTTGATTGAAGGGGGAAAAGAAGCATGCAAGAAAATCAGTAACATTTACTGTGGTTGGTGCTTGACCCTCTCCATCTGCCGATACAGATGCGTATTGGACTTAATGCCTTTAATTTGCCCAGTGGCTCTCTGTCTACGGGCAGCCTGCCTTCCCTGTGCACTGCTGCTGCCCCTTGTGCACTGCTGCTCCTGCCCTGGCTCTCAGTGTGTTTGGGGTTTTTTGGTGTTATATGTAAAAAAAGATACAGTTGCCCAGATGGATTGCATCTGCGTATTATGTATGTAAAATCTGATGCAAAGATTAGCACATATTCACATAATGGATATTTGTGTGTACACTGTTAATCACAAGTGTTTAAGTACAAGTATTTGTTGGTTCATTCACGTTTGGTGAAAATGTATGTTTCAAACTGGAATAATAGTGTTGTATTTGCATTGTGCTTTCTTTGAAGACAGCACAGAGCTGATCTGTGCCCTGTATTCCTGTATTTTTGGTGATTCAGTCACTTGGAATCGGTTCCATTGATCAACTTTTAAGCTGTGGTTTTATGTAAAAGCTGGCTTTGATATATTTAACTTCTTTTTTTTTTTTTCCCTCAGCTCTATTCTTCTTCTCTTGATGGCAGCATTAAGCTGTGGGACTTCATGGATGGCATTCCGATTAAAGTATGTTCAGTCATTCTTGTTGAGCACATGTCAGACCCAGAATAAGGATTTCTGCAGCTGTTACTACAAATGGGCACAAATCAGTCTGAGGTGTGCTGTTCTGCCATTAAAACAGCCTGAAAACTGTCTGTCTATAGCATGATAGAATGTGGCAATTGTGTGTGTCACTGCAGAAATTCATGATGATGCAGAATCTTTTTTGGGAGAAAAGGTGGGATACGCACTGACATGTAACTTTGCTCCTTGCTGCAGTTCAGAGTCTAGTGTAGCTCTTGGGGAGTGTGCTGCAGTTTGTGATATGCCAATAGGAATTGATATGATGGCTTGAAAATGTGGGCTGCTGACTGCTCCTTTGCTCACATTATCTGCTAAAAAGAGGCACTTTCCTATAGGTCGACCTTCCGCCTTGTATTAGGCGTAAGGTATCTTCAGGTTTTTCAGTAAATCTGGTGTCTTGTACTTTTAGTACTGTTTTAACATTTGTATTAGTCCTTCTTAGAATAAAGGTCTTCTCATTTATTGTAGAATGGGGAATTTTAATACATCAATTTCATTAAAGAACACGGGTTTTCAGTATTGAAAACAGTACACAAGTGTAGTAATTGTTGATCTCCTCATCTTCTTTTTCTTCAGACTTTCAGTGTAGGATCCAAACTTCTGGCACTGTATGCACTTGCTAGTTCTGAGGATTCAGTATTTGTAGTAATTCCAAAGAGTGGTGAAAGAGGTACAGTATGATTAGCATCATCCTTGTCATTCTGTGTCTAAGCTACAGTCATGTCAGTGAATGATATGCTGCAAGAACATGCTTTAATGTCTTAGTTTTGAAAATGCTTCTTAAGTCCTGTGCCAGATGTCTGCAGTCCTGCATTTTATAGCTTTTTTATTGTGTTCATTCTGTGATACCTGCTTTCTAATATTTGTCTAGAAGAGTGTTTATCTTCACTTTTGACACACATACTGCATGCGTTGTAGGTGTAGTAAATCTTTAAGCAATATTTACCATGATACAGAATATGCTGCAGTGCTTGTGACTGCTCATCCACCTTAAGCAACATTAACATAGATAACTTGTCATATTTAACAGCATGTTTAGATAATTTATTCCTTAAATTTTGTCCAACATAAATATGAATATAGCATGACTTTACTCTTAACTGTATTGCTACAAATGTTACTTCAAACCAAGAGCAAATTCTATGTAACTTTGCTTGGGTTTTGCTTACAGTTGCACTGGTTGAGGACTAGCTAGTCCTCAATCTTTGATATTATTGTTTCAACCAAAATACCTGAAAGTTATTTTTTGAAAAGTATTAAAAACTTTTTCACACTTACAAAAAATGTTGGAAGGTACTGTCATAGAAGCATAGAATGGTTTGAGTTGGAAAGGACCTTAAGCTCATCCAGTTCCAGCACCCTGCCATGGGCAGGAATGCCTCACCCTAGACGATGTCACCCAAGGCTCTGTCCAGCCTGGCCTTGAGCACTGCCAGGGATGGAGCATTTACCACTTCATGTTAGTTTTAAGATAGAAAGGGTGTAAAGCTCCTTTGTAAGGGACATACATAAACTTGTTCATAAAAGCCTTTTGATAACAGATTTTTCTTTGCTCAGATACATTCCAGCTAGTCTCAGTTAAGCTGACAAAAACAGCAGGCCAAGATGTGGAAGCCAAGGAACTGTCAGTGGTTTTGGATGGTGTGGGTGCGTCACCGAAGCATATTGCATTTGGAAGAGAAGTATATTCACCTTTTGGTTTTTTTTTCTTCTCTTGGGTGTTGGTTGGGTTTGGGTTTTTTTGCCTCTCAAATGAGCTATATGCTGTTATGCTTTTACACAAGCACAGCAGCACAGAAACAAAACTGAAGTTAAATGAATCTGTCAGACTTATGCTTTCTATTATTAAAATAAAAGAACAACACTTAAAGTAGGAAAATATTTACTTAACATGGGGTTATATGTTATCTTCAATTATAAATGTTTTGTAATGAAATATGATTTTTTTCTTTTATGTATAAGAACACAAACTATGTCCTAAGTTGTCATTTTACTCTAACAGGGTCAATATGTGGCATCAGTCAAGGAGGCTAATCTCCAAGTTTACTTTTTTAAACAGAAGCAGTTGAACAGGTAAGAATGAAAGCGTCAGGTACTGATTCAGTCAGATATAAATGTCTCTTAACTGGTGATGTGTGCACACATTAATTTACATTTGTCAGCAACCATTTGATTTTATGCTGGAGGGGGTGTAGTCACTATGTAAGAAGCCTCCTGTAGAGGCAGACAGTGAGGTGCTACAATAGCAGCTTAGCTTTTCAGCTCAGGCATGTATTTTTTTCAGATAAATGCTTAGGCTGATGCTGGGCTGAAACAAGTGACATAGTTTGGTCAGGAAGAAAGGGGGAACGGGGATGGAGAGGGAGAGAAAAGGAAGGACAAATCTTTCAGCTTGATTGAAAGCAAAAAACTAATGAAATAGAAAAAATATGTCACTTTTTTTGAGAGTGCATGTGACGATAACAACTTGGAGATGTGTAATTTTGCTAGTCAGAATTATTTGTATGTGCATTAGGTAATCCTTTTAAAGCTTTGTTTACCCTAATATAATTAAAGATACTTTCTAAACTCTTGAAGGTTTTCTGTAAATACAACGAAGACAAAAAATAGAAACAGTCAGTTCACTTGCATAGCATGTCATCCTACAGAGGATTGTATCGCCACAGGCCATGCTGATGGAAAGATTCGCCTCTGGTATGCATGTTTTGGTTCAAGTATGTACCCCATAAACTGATGTGATCATAGGAATTAAGTGAAACCTGAGCAAAGCAGTCTGATTCATACATAGCATTGCCATTTTCAGAAGTCATAATGAGCACTGAATGGCAAAGCCCTGTGAAGCTGCAGTACTGACACACTGACTTCAAGGTACAGCTTCAGTTTAATATCATATGGGAAAATACTCCTGTGCTCCACGAATCTAAACTATTTGAAAAAGGTAATGCAGAAGCAGCTGAAATAACTCTCTATGGGCACATAGAGGCCTAGGGACAGCACATTAGCAGAATTGCACGGATAAGAACAATATGCTTGCCAAGTTCCTCCCCACCTCTGAGTTGTTAAGTATGCCTAAGATGTGCAGTGTGCACCAGGAAGGTGCTGAAAACCTGCTAGCATGGTTCTTTCCCTCCCTTTGCATCACTTGAGCATATAAGAAACCCTAGTCTAGAACTTAGAGGAGACGGTGGTATACTTAAGTATTTCCTTTCATTTGCTCAGTTGATGTTGTGCTTAAAGAACTGTTCTGCTCCTCCCCACATAGGAGGAATTTCCACCACAAGAAAGAGTACACGTTTTCCACACTGCACTGGCATCATGATATTGTCATGGATCTAGCTTATTCTGTGGAGGGTGAGTAAAAAAACACCCAAGCAAACAAATACTCTTGAAGTCAGAGTTGCAGCAGGGAGGGAAAAACCAATAGAAGTTCGTCTATTAACAAAGTAGTATCTAGAACTTCAAATATGTCCAGGAAGGATCTGAAATAAAAAAGGAGGCAGTTGTTGTTATATATTTTGACTGGCATTCATAATATCAAATATCTGCCTTCTGTGGTAGAATGTAAAATCCAACCTCCTCTTATATCTTTTCCCCCCCACCACCACTTCCTTTCCCTCATTTCCATCAGTAATACTGATGAGATCTTGCCAGAGTCTTATTTGCCTCCAAATAAAACAAGCCAGTCTTGTCTGAGCTCAAACCTAGTGGCAGAAATACAGTTAACTTTTATCTGAATTGTGTGACCTCAGCTATTCTCCTTAGAGCATTTCTTACTGCTAAGTACTTCTGCTAGAAGGAGGACAATTCAGTTATGTTCTAACGCAAATAATTCAGCTGATTCAGATAGTAATGGGATCTACTACTCCCAAAACAGATTAAATTTTACTGTTAACACAAATTCTTGTTACTTCTTCCAAGTTTCTGTAGCAATTTAACATGGGATGATGAGAAATGTATCTTTGTGCCCAGGCTCAATATGAGGAATAATTGCTTTGCTCATGACAGTTTAGAAAAGGTTTTTTAGAAACTTGTTTGTCATTGTAAACATATGTGCTGATGATACTTTTTTTTAACCAAAACCTGTAACTGTATTTTTATTTCTGGAAAAGGAACCAGCTTGCTGAGTGGTGGAGTTGAATCTGTTCTAGTTCTGTGGCACAATGAATCAGACTGTCGGAAGGATTTCCTTCCTCGTTTGGGATCTCCTATTGAGTACATCTCCATGTCATCTGATGGCTCACTCTGTTGCACCTTGCATAAAGACAACAGTAAGATTTTATGTATTGCTTAATGCAAAATAGAATGCAAATCTTTGAGTTTTATTTTGTTAATTTCAGATGAATTAACTAGATACTACATAAAAATTCAGTATTAATCTGAAAGAACAAATGCATTAGGTGATCCTTTGCTCTTTCATTAGTCTTGTGAATGTGCCTGGTGACTGCTGTAACTTGGCTGTCCACCTTGGTGCAGGGTTGTCATAGATAGAGAAAAGACACGTTTATAGGATTAAGTACAGCTGGTTAAGGTCCCTGCCCTACCATGAGACGTGGTTATATTGCAGAAGCGTATCACAACACCTTATCTGCTTTTCCTTTCAGGAATTACAATTATCAACAGCAACCTCAGATTTTCCAAAAGTATTCAAGGGCTAATCAAAAGTAAGTGCAATAAAATTTGTCTTCCACTTTGGTGGCAGAATGTCTCAATTTCCATCTTGGATAACTTGTCATCTGATTTTTTGTTTCTAGGTATAGATGTGAAGACTGGTCTAGTGGTTGATCCTAGAACCAAAGCTTTGGTGCTGAATGGAGAGCCTGGCCACTTGCAGTTCTATTCTCTCCAAAGTGATCAGCAGCTGTTCAGTGTAAGTTGGATGGGCTTATACTAAAACTTTAACTTAAATAAGTCATGCATCAGAACTTATTTGGAGACTTAATATGGAAAACGGGACAAAAGCCAGCAGCTATACTGTGAGACTGGATTCCAAGCTGAGATGTTTTCGGCTTTATCACAAAATTCTTTTACTTGTGAAGCATGGCTAAATGTTGATAGTTGAATAAATACAGTGTGTTAAATCAAGGAATTCTAGATTAAATCCCCCCACATTTTTTTTTTTATCCTTTCCTACAAGGAAATTCCACAAGAATCCATAGAATTCTTTTGGAATGTTACATGCCCTAATTATACTTTCCCTACATTATTTTTGTATGCCAGAGCCAGTCAGTTCTAATTTGTGCTTTCAGAACATCCTTTTTCCATGGTTTTACAAATGATATCTTTAAATCTATACCTGAATTTTGAAATTCAATTTTGGCCTTTTTTTTTGCAGTTGGATATTGTGCAGCGACAATACATTCACCAGGCAGGTTTAAAGCAGGCTGACTTGGTCAAGGTTGCATTTAGTGCCCGAGGCAAGTGGCTAGCAACAGTGGAAGAGAGAGAAGAAGCAGCTGACCCTGAGTTACAGTTGAAGCTGTGGTTCTATGATGAAGAAACACAAAGGTAATGATAATAGAACTGGCCTTCTAGGTGTCAAAATCTTAAGTATCACACAAATTCTGCACAGGCTTTATCTTGCAAAGACAATTTTTCCAGATAAAAAACTCTAGGGAATACCCTACGGAGAGTTTACCATATTTTCTTGGTATTAAAAATCATGGCCTTGAAGGAAAGGTTTCTATAGCTTGTTCAGTTTTCCAGCCTTTGTCTAATCCATCATGAATTGATTAGTCCTTCTAGGGTACAGATGATTATGATTTTATAGTTGATTTTTTTTCTTTAGCTAACATTTGCATCTGGCTCATACACTTTCCCTTATTTTCTTATTAAAAAAATACGTATTTTTACTTATAAGTCATTATTTTCTTAAAGAAGAAACAAAGCAAAACAAAGTTGATTTGTGTAGTAGCTATGTGACTGATTTTTCTAAGTACTGGAAAGACTGCCCAGAGCTCAGGCTGAATATTTGAGAACTATGCTTGCTTAGTGATAATCCCTTCTTAGTGCTGGGCCACAACCTCCCTCACTATATAGAGGTTATTAGGGAAATGTGATCTGTAAATGCAATACCATTTAGCTACCTAATTATACAGAAGTTGCTTTGTTTCCTTTTTTCCCCGCCCGTTTCAGAATCACCTTAAACTGAAATCTTTCCCAAGTTCCAAAATGAAATAAAATGTCAGCTTCTGTTTTGTTTTCCTATAGCTTTAAGCTGAATACTAGGGTAAATACACCCCATGAGGACCACATAACAGACATGTGCTTTCGTGACATGGATGAATTGGAAGGTGACTCTCCGATACTGGTAACAGCTGGCAGAGACTGTGTGTTTAAAGTCTGGGTGATGGTAGAAGACACTGATCCAGAAGGTAAGTATGGTCACACGCTTGTCATCTTGTGACATGCTGTAGAAATTCTTACCCTAACTTCATCCTGTCAGAACTAGGCCTTTGAGTCCCATGCTTTTACCTATTTCTGCGGTTGCATGAAGTATTGTGTTCTCCCGAGCATCTTGTGTGACAAGAGTTCTGTCATAGTTTTGCGGTTCTATGGATCATTGTGGAGGTTCCTGAAATAGCAAAGGCCTTGCTGAACTTGCTGCAGAAGGGAAAAGCAGCCTCTGTTGATTGTTTAAAAGTGTAAAAGTAGAAATTAGTGCTGACTTCTGTGGTGTATTTGCC
>JANHGB010062101.1:8539-22869 GCA_026283785.1 Coracopsis vasa
CCCAGCATCCCTATAGCCCCCCTTCAGATACTGGAAGGCTGCTATGAGGTCTCCATGCAGCCTTCTCTTCTCCAGGCATCCCCAACTTTCTCAGCCTGTCTTCATACCGGAGGTGCTCCAGCCCCCTGATCATCCTCGTGGCCATCCTCTGGATTTGTTCCAACAGTTCCATTTCCTATTTTATAACGGCTTTTGATCCTCACCTTTCCACTTGGCAAAGTAAAGTAACCCATTCAGAAATAAATATTAATGCTCTTGAACCATGGCCATATATTAAAGCAAAAACGTCCAAGAAATATACCAGTAGAAAATTAACATAAGGTCACAAATGTGGTGCTGTCCTGAACTTTTAGAGATAGTAAGACTTTCTTATACATAAAATGAATATAAACTGCACACTTGAGGGTAAATTATTTTAAGCTTTCTTTTAAAAACCATAGAAATGCTGTAAGATATTATTATTGAAAGGATTGCAAGTATTTATTCAACAAACATTAACTTGTAAATAAGACTTAAATTTGTGCCAGGATATATATTATACATCATGATAACTAAGTAATTACTACTTAATTTTGCTTTGGAGCTGGGTTTATAAAGAAAAGTTCAAGCAAAGAGATCTAGAGACTTGGCTGCATGCTACATAAGTAGTCTTCTCCTACTTCATCACCGTCTTGTGGAAATGGAGGTTGCTTCTGCAGTGTTAAATCAGAGTTAAAAGAGAGGCCAGTTTCATACCCCAGGACTTCCTTTTAACAGCTTTGTGTGCCCCTACTAGCCCTCCCCAATGAATTCATGCCTATCTTGAAAGGCCACTAAAGGAAGACCATGGTATTTCCAATATCTCAGCTCTTTTTTCTCTGCCAAGTTGTGGCAGAGAAACTTTTGAGCGTATTAATATTCTGGCCAGGATCCTTTTCCCTCCCACCCAAAAAAGATAACTGAGTGGAACCTGAAAGTACATGAATATGTAACATTAATTCCTTCTTCAGGAGTCACAGTATATTTCAATCATTGTTAAACTGGTATTGAAATACTGTTCTGCAAAACTAAGCAGCTGACCTAGAAGCCAGATGTAATTAATACTGTTTTGTATAGTATGAATACAGATCCTTCAAGAATAGGGATATGTCAAAGACATGCTAACTATATGTCCACTGCTGTTGTCATCAATTTAATCCAGATTCTTCAAGAAGGAAGAAGTGACACTGCCCAACACCCCTTCTCTATACTCTGACTAATCCACCTATATAACAACTGGGAAATAGTATCTTTCCACAGTCATCACAAAAATAGGAGATAAAACATAATCATAAGAAAGACAAATCTAGGGTGGTTTGGAAACTTCTCTTATTCATACTGTAAATTAACTATTGATTAACCTGAAATGTGTATTTATATTCTCCTTTATGAATATGCAGTCATAGAACTATGAACTGGAAATAAACTGATTAGACTAATATGATAGTCAGAGCCAGCCTTAGCAGAAGGATTCTAGGGGAGGTTAACTTTTTGAAAAAGACCAGCTGCCCCCATAGCTAGCAGATTCCACTAACCTTGCAGATGTCATGAGCCTTACAAAAGCTGTTGAAAAATAGATAAATGAAATAAAAAATAATCCCCCACGTTTTCAAATGGAGCTGGGCTCTATCCTTGCCAAATTAAGTTCCCATGACAGAACTTCATCTTTTACTGGTGAGTACAAATTAACAAGGCCTTTCATACATTTTTAAAATACATCATGTGCAAAAGCAAGTTTATTGTCTGCAGGGATATAATGTGCTGCAGCTGCCTAGTGATATTCTGACAGAAGACAGAAATTTGTCTAGACCCTTTAAATAGAGTAAATATGCATTGTACTGTCATTCACATGGGATCGAGATGCTAGTCAGGGTCTAGGTTAAACATTTAGCTTCCTGGAATTAATCATTTTGTGTCTCAGAAAGAAAGGTTTTTCAAGGACCATTTAAATCCTTTATCCCTGGTATAATAAGAAAGCCTGAGTGATAAATTTTCTTGTCCTGTTTATGAACTGCATCTTGTATCATTAGAAGAACACTGCTGGAGTAATAAATTCACATATCTCTTATCTTGTTCATAGAGAATCAATTAGTAATACTGTAAGTTATATCTTAATCATGTCTTCTTTAAATGAAAGAGCATTTCTCCAGTGCAACATATTTTTCCCCCAGTTCAGAAGAATCTGATAATGCAGCTTATCTGTGACAGTTTTGGGCTGAAGAAAAGGTTAAATATATCTCATTGAACTAGATCTCTTTGAGCCTATTCATGCATATATGTTGTTTCCTGCTGACTTGATCCTCTATGTCACTATACTTGTCTATAAAAAGCAGGAAAATGTTATTTAATGCTCATTGGTCATTCTCAAGTTTTATGCCATTTGCTAAACCCTTGTTTTCAGGACACTGAGGAACTTTAAAGAAGAGCTGGAAAGGAAAGTTCATAGGAACTAAGAGAGTAATTTTCTGATGGTGCATCCTATGATCATTATTGTGCAGATGACACTCAAAACAGTTCAAATGCATCTTTTCAATTTTTGCTTTCTTCTGATTAAGAACACACATTAATTCTGGAGGTAAGCTGGCAGGTACTGTCTTCAGTGGAAGGAGACCCTGTCTTGGATGGGTTAAAATGAAGATACTAGTCTTAGTACTTTTGAGTCCTTTGCTTCTGCTTAGGAAGCAGTGTGGTAATCATTGAAAGGCTATTGTTAGGCTGTATTGGAGAGAAAACATACAAGAATAAAAAAAACCCCAAAAACTAACACCCACTTAAAAATCTTACTTTACTTCTCTACTTCCTGGAAAATGCACAAAAGAAGGGAAATTTAAAAAAGTTTCTTTTTTTAGCACCAATCAGAGCACAACATGAGGCTAAAAAACTGAGTAGTTAATCAGTAGTTAATACCTTGCTACATCTCTAAGATGGGGAGAAAGGAAATGAAGGAGAACAGTGTTGCTTTAACAAAATCCAGCTATTCCTCTAAGTCAGAAGATGAACAATAGCAGAAAAGAAGACTTATATTAGAAGAGAAGAACGAGGGAGAAGAACTAGAAAAATGCCAGAAATAAGAAAAGGAAGACTGGACACAAAAAAGTGTTTCAGGAATATGTGAAGAACAGTGATTGACAAAAACATAATCCCGAAGCCTACTGTAACCTCAGAACAGGCTACTTCAACTTGTCCTGAAGCTTACTAAGAACACAGTGCTTTCATTCTTCTAGTTGCATGGAATGGACAGACCGTCTCCATTTTAAGAATTACAAGCACAGGTATGGTCCCCCCTTACAAATTGTTGTGGTCCACGGTTGTACAAATATACATTCATCCTGCACATCGACTATTTCTATGTTACTTCAGTTTTCCAGTCCACTATGTCATCACACATGAAAGCTATAGTTTTATTACTCCAGAATTGCATTTAACTGAAAAATGCCGTTAAGTTTCACATCTCCCTAATAATATATCTTGGTAACAAAATCAAAGTATATACTGTGGTATGTAATAATTTAATACACAACATTAGCCATTCACAACATAAAATCTGCATTACAAATAAAGCACAGTAGTTACTTGGTTATCATGCTGAAGTCCAAGAGAACATTTGAAGAAACAGCTTTGCAAACTACTGAGAGCATTCCAAAAGACTCTTGTATCTGGTTCCCATCTATCATCTCTGTGTAAACATCTTTCTCATGAGCAAACACTACAAACATCTACCATATGAAATGAATATCAGTCTCTAATTTGGATACAAGTAACACCTTTCAGCATACAAACAGCAATAATTTTTGTGAAACAGGGAAGCATGAGACAAGGTGGATCTTTTAGAATAAGGTCTGGAATTATAGCATCATTAACATCTATATCAGGCAAGACTTTCATTTTTCATGATGTGGAGCAGGGTGGAATTTCAAAATGTCATGGTACAATGGACCTTTTCAGATATTTATTAATGTTAATGGATCAATCATACCTCATCAGCTGCAACTTGCAATGTCTTTCACCCAGTGGTTAGAGGACAAATATTAGCTATGTATGACTATATAATTTAGAGACTAAAACCTGAGATTCCTTTTTTTTACTCAAGTTTTATGGCCAGTGCAGGCATATTTTGACTTACTAGAGTACCTGCCCTTATTAAAACACCTTCAGTGGTTGATTTAGCATTAAAACGGCTGACTAAAGGCTGATGCAACTGGAAAAGAAACAGGTTTCCAGACAGCAGTGGCTATACACTTTTCATACGTAAGATACAAAAGATACTCCTATTACAGCTCAAGCTACAGCTTCATTGAGGTTGCCAGGCCTGTCCCCTGTGTTCTGAAGCATTAAAAATACAGTCCTGTCCCACCAGCTGAAGCTAATCTATTCATATGAATTGCACTGTTAATCACCAATGTTCCCACACTGCTGTTTATCAACATTTTGAAATAATGTTTTGCAATCTGTTTTGAAATAATTTGAAAACATTGCTAGCTAGGGGGAAAAGAATGAAGGAATTGGTGGAGTTTGATTGTAATTTCAGGAATTTTGCTTGGTAGATATCTCAATATTCACTATGGAAGAATCCCTTAATGTGTCAATATCTGTCCAGAATATTATGTAATTGTTCTTAAAGTCACTCTTCAAGAGATACCAGCTTCCTAACATCATAATTTCTAATAAGAGGAGAGGAGAAATGCCTGCTAGAGTTGAAACAAGGTAAAATGAGTTCATTAAAAAGAAAAAAATAAAAAAGAAAAAAAGTAATCTTGCTGGATTGTAATAAACTTTCGCTGATATTAAGTGTGAGTTTATGCATATGTGACAATGTTTTTTATAATATGAAACTTAGTCTACCTTTAATAATAGAAAAATAATGTCCCATGCTAAGATCTTATCACCAGCTATCACTTCACTGCTATCACTTTATTAATGGATTCAAAAATATGTGAACAGTCTTCTGTGGCCAGTAAAATTTTTGAAAATAATATTTGTCAAATAAATAATAACTGGCAAGTGAAAAAAATACCATTAATACTTACAATATACTTGAAATAAATTTTGCCAGATATTATAAAAATGTAAAAAATGATCCATCTATACAGTATATGTCAGTAACCTGCTTAGAGAAAAAAACAGAGTTAAAAAAAATCTTCTTTCAGGGCTGTAAATAGCATTTGATTATATAGTAATTTTGAGATTTTTCCCCCTTTGATCCTATTTGTTATTCATTGTCCTGTGAATTGTGCTTTCTAATTTTTCTTATAGTAATTATTATTCAGTTTATTATTATATCTTCTTTTTCTGTTCATGTTCACACTTAACTCAGCTTTTCACTTTTAACTGCTTCCAACTGTCTATGTATTTCTTCAAACCTTTTTTGGTCATTTTGCTCATTCTTTCAAGATCACATTCCCCCAGTGGATAAGTATATCAATTCCCATTGCAAACTTCCCTGCCAGCACTCCTCAAATAATTTCGGGAAGCATCAGCTCCACAGACACGTGAATAATTTTGCCTTTGAGTACACATAATCTTTAACCAGTAACACTGACAATTTGAGACAAATATAGAATCTAGAATGGTAGCCATGAAATACATTCCACATAGTCCACTCCAGAGTCATCAAATGGCAGTATTAACAACTTGGTATTAACAACTTGTGTCAGCTTTGAATGGTCCAAAAAGAAAAAACAGGCCCTGTATGATGCTCCTCATCCCTCAATTTACCTAGCTGCAAAAAAATGTGAATGTTTATGTATGACCTGAAAGAAGTTCATTCTTCTTTGCTACTCAAAACCCCCAATATCCTCATCAGTGTAGACATAATATCACCATATATTACCATACCACACAATTAACAACACTGAGATTTTAAAACGATGCAATGCTAAGTACCAGAATTATTAGGCACTGATATTACTGTAGCATCACGATCACCACAACATGAATCTTATTCTTGGCTCTGTACAGTACTCCCTGGTTGAATATTGTTCATCTGCTTTTGCTCCCTTGACCTTCTAATACAATTTTTCCTGAAAGCTGGGGAGATGCTACCTCCATAGTTACACTGTAGACGGGATGTAAATGCCCGAAACATTCCCCACAGCCTGCACTGTTCCTCCCGCTCCCTCACAAATGCTGAAACAGTTAATAACAGTGACTTGGTGTCATATAGCCCTGGAAGATAGTGAGTGAAAAACAGTTAGAAGCCCATATCACAGGAATGGAGTCTAGGAGGAGAGTAATATGACAGCATACACGCATCACTCATTTCAGCCTTCATCATATGGTAGAGTTTCTCCATGATCTTAGTCCACTGAGATCATACTGTAGGAGACAGAGAGAGAAAAATCCCACTTATGGCCCCTGAAGCCTTGGTGACTCTGTCCAATGATTTAATAGAACAGTCATAACTACGTCTTCCATGATTCGTATTTCTTACCATCATTATCAAGGCAGCATCAAGTTATTTAGTTTGTTACTAATCTGACAATGCACTTTTAAGATACTAATGTTTATGTACTGTGCTGTGCTCCATGAGCCATTTTCCACAACCTTCTTGCTAGAAGTCCTAAGCATTAAAAAGGGAAACAGGAATAACACTCTAATATTAAGCAATACTCTCTTGCTTTTATAAGTAGATGCAGCGTCAATGCCTAAGCAATGGAATAGATGGACATTTCACCAAGGATGTTTTCTTGGACTTCATGCTGATTCCTACTGCCACTTCTCCTCTCTCTCTTGAAATCTTTTGCTTATCTTTATATCTATTTTTACTTTTCACTCTTATTTCTTAGATGTTCAGTGTACCACCGTTCTTCTGCAGCTTTTAGAATGACAGCAAAAGTGAAGCTATTTGGGCTGTGCTCCTGTACAACAGCACTTCCTCTTTTGCAAAGAGACAGTAACAAAGAAAGGCTCTCATCACCATCACAGCACTGCTACCATGACATCAAGTGCACCTTTAAAAGTCTGAGGTGGGTTATCTCACCTGAGAGAATAAAACATGAGCCCCACTTTGTACTTGGCAGTATTTATTCTCATTTTCCTGCTCCTTGGTTATTTTTTTTTCACCAGCAAAATTCTATACCCTTGAAAGAAAGTGAATTATATCATTTCTCCCATGAAAACAACAACAACAAACCCCCCCCAGAAATGCCCTCTCCTTCCTTTCTAACGAACATTTTTTAGTAAGCTTGGAGTTTTATTAAACTTTTTTGCTTTTCTTATGTGCCCCTATAATTACACAATAGCGATTTATGATTTCTTTTCTCGCTGGTCCAATCTGTAAGGAACAGTCCTTTTCAAACTCCTCGTTTTCAAAACTTTACTGTTTTCTATCAGTGCAAGAAAGTCCAAAACGTAACCTTGCAATGTGAATCCATTAAAATTACTGCCACCTCGAATAAAAGGAAATGACAGAACATTCAGAGCACTTATAAAATAATTTCAGATATATTTTTGGAGTCATCTGGAAAAATCTGCACTATGGTATCTAAAAATAATGATTTTTACCCTGAGGCAGACTACCTATTGCAAATGAGAGACTTTTAGTTTGAGAATGATTTTCAATTTTTACAGTATTGACTAATTCTGAGTCTTACTTGAAGAGAAACGGGGGAAAAAACAGGAAGGCATAACATAAATAGTCCAACTGAGTAGAAGAAATCCTAAGATGAAAAAAGGAAATGTGCACCATCTGGAAGAGAAGTTTCTAAACATAGACTATTAGGTTATATGGTTCATGATTAAAATCTGGCAAAAGCCTTCGTTTCTCTGGCAGAACAGACAGTATCTTGACTCTTGAATATTATTCATGATACTGCTGCAGAACAGAGCAGAATATTAGCTTCTAGGGATATGAAGTTCTGGATCCCCTGGGAAGAGGCCAATCTCTTTGTTTGAGTTGAACACATTTCACAGATGAAGAGGAGGAAGAAGAGAGAAAAAGATCTTGCCTATTTACCCTGGATGTTATCAGTTGAGGAAAGCAGTTTGGCATAGCTCCCTGAAGTGGGCTGGCATCTCTGAGCCAGCAAATATCAGTAACAGTTTTATTTCTTTGGTCGAAAGGACAAAGTCCTATCTGAGTCTGACCCATAATTTATTTGAATTTGTAATCAATGCCTATATTCCAAACTGGAGCAATGAAAAGACTGCTTGAAATGTATTAAAAATATATAAACTAGGGCTAATTAGGACAAATTTTTACAGTTGTGTTCTGAAGACATCTGTCCCCTATTAGTGAAATTATACAAGATAATCTTGAAAAATCTTCTGAGTATCACAGGGAATTTGAGAGTGGCCACACCTGACATCATTTTCCCAGGCACTACACCAGAATTTCCTCTATGTGAGATAAAAAGAAGACTAGAATGGGGAACAGGTAATATCACTCAGAATATGCATGTGGGAAAGAAAAAATGTATGAAGGAAGAAAATCTTTTGTAACTGCTTATCTTTACTTT
Organism: Coracopsis vasa; assembly: GCA_026283785.1. Classification (NCBI taxonomy): domain Eukaryota; kingdom Metazoa; phylum Chordata; class Aves; order Psittaciformes; family Psittacidae; genus Coracopsis; species Coracopsis vasa. Next base: position 17,014 of record JANHGB010062101.1, read on the forward strand.
TCTATCTGAGAAGAAACCTTTTCAATTATGGCTATGCAGCACAGTTCAGCACACAGCAGATCGGTCGCTAGCAGCATCAGTCACACCAGAGAGGGATGTGCCTTGTTCAACACATACAACTTCTTGGCAGAACAAAATAAGGAAGCAGAATGCAATAAATAAACTATATTGCTTCTTACTAAGTAAGTTGACAGTGTCTCTTGTATTTACCCTAGAGGTTAGGGCTTCCCAAAGCCATCCTTACCAGGGACTGCAGTTCCCTCTAAGATTATGTTCCATGTTTAACTATTACCTTGATTAATCAAGAAACAGAAGTATTGAACTTATGAAAATGCACGTATTTTTCTATCTAATTATTCTATTTTTAATAGTTATTTTTGCAATAGTGATATCAATTATTTTCTTCCAGTTTTGAGATTATTCTCAATTCACAAACTTAAAGTATCAAAGATAAATCTTTTTAGTCTTGGTATGGTTTACATTCTCATGTCCCATTCTCATCTCTCAAATTCAAAATAAGGTACTTACGATAGTATTTTCAGTTATATGAATACCTTGTCTTCCTTAATCAGTCTCCATGTGCACAATAGAATATGAGCATAAAGCGGATAAGAAAGGTGCATCTGGGATAGTTTATTCACCCTGGAGACATTTGGACAAGATCTCTTTTAATACTTAACTATTTTCTTACATTTCTCAGAGGCTGAAGGATATTCACGGTCACCTTGCCTTTACAAAGACAAAAAGCAGGCTAGAATTCCTGAGGGCAGGAACTATCATGAATGAAAAACCTTTTTCTAAAACTGATGTGAAAAAAGATACACCACAATTAATGCAACCATGTGGTAGTCTAAAGTTTCCAGCATGCAGGCTGCATTCCGGAATTTTCAGATCACACATCTGATTAAGAATCAGAGGAATTAGTTCCATGAATTAAAAGAGATGGCTGGATAGATTAGATACCATAACTGTTAAGTAGAATTTGATGAAAAGAATTTAGGAAAATTTCCTGAGCAGATTGGTGTCTGTTGGTCTGTTAAGAATGTCAGCAATGTTTTCTTCAGCAGAGTACTGAAGATATTTCCTTTTTGAGAAGAAATGTTGGAGGTTTCTGATTTACTGCAGACCAGCTGGGTGCAGAAGGCACCTTCCTCTGGAAGACTGCAGAAAGCCATTTTTCACTGTAGACCTCGGGCAGCTGATTTAGCAGGGAAGTGAAAAGAATGAAGGTAAAATGAGCTAAAATAGCTAGGAAAGTAGCTTCTAGTATTTGAATGCAGAAATACACACACTGCAGCTGTGGCATTACAGAGGCAATTAAATGGGTGTTCCATAATCTTCGCTTGACTCACAAGCCAAATGGGATGTACCATTTTAAAATTCTGCCTTCATGCACTACATATGTGAATAAATGCTGTACAATAATGTTCTATCTCCAGATTAGTGGATACAACATGACTAAGAGTGCTATTTTAATCACCTTTGCAATGATGATTACTCTACTGTAAGACACTTTAGAGAAACCTTAATCTAAGACTAGTCATTCATCTCCATTTCTTCCTTGTCACAATCCACCCAGATGCTGTCTAATGTGACCTTTCTGCTCTTACTTCCCCGTGCTGTTTGCCAGACTAGTTTGATCTGTGTGTTCCTTCATAACAAATATGCCTTATCACTCTCTTTGTATAGACTGAAAAAGAGAGTGGTTATCTTGGTATCTATGATAATCTGTTCAAAGTACTACAGTGAAAGGGACTGCACAGGAAATACTTTTATATCATTTAGTTCTGCCTCTTCTCTTTGTTCCATCTTTGTTTTTAAAAAGGGAGAAAAGAAGCAGACATCAGGTATTTTTGTGGAAGGCCAAGAATACTGGATAAAGCTGCTCTATTTTTTAAAGGACTGTCAGTGGGATAAGATCTCTGCAAAGCCATTCTCTGAAGAAATAACCTTTATATTCCCTTTATGCTGCCAAATTTGTATACTGATAAATAACAGAGATCTTTATCTACTGTCTGAGAATACGAAGCTCATACATGAGAAAAAAATTGCAAAACCTATGTTCATTAGGTGCTGGTTAGTTTGCTAAATCTTCATTACTTCATTTTTACTCAATATAATAAAATAATGATCACAAAATTGTGATCTCAGAGGGCCTCAGGTAAGCCAGCAACATCCTTGTATAAGAATTATGTTAAAGGGGCTTACCCAAAATTCAAATGGAGGGCTGTTTGTTATCTTCTGTTCTTTACAGAAAGTGTAGAAGAGGTGGTGGACCAAAACCTCCTATATATCTGAGAGCTCCCATTCTGCTATGCTCCAACAGATGGCAGGGCTTCCAGGAATTTCTAGGGTTTTTCCTGCTGGGATCCTATGTAAGGTATGGTTGTCCCTCTGCGTGAAAAAAAGGCAGAAGAACAAGCCATCATAAAACATAAGGGATATCCTTGTGTTTATTTTGTTAAATGAATTTACATACTTAGAGAAGGAGACTATAATTACTCCTTTCGGTTGCTAGATAGTGTTGCTGATTTTTTAAGCACATCTCTACAAAGGGCAAAATATAAAAGTTCATCTTGCTCTAAAGATAGTATTTGTTGTCAGAGCATTACCTGGTTTTAAGTCGTGGAATAGCTCTGGAAAAATAACATGCATTTAATTGTGTCTATTGGATATTCAAGGCAATAATGTATTTACTGGGAACAGCTTCATAGTGTTGCATAAGGTTGCCAGAAGGAGCATCTGCTAACTACCTGAAATAAAACCCAGGCAATTAAGATATACGGACAGGAGAGGGATAGTAGTTTTTGGAAAATTTGGCCATACTCCACCCTCAGTTACCTTTCTACAGTTCCAGAATAACTCTTCAGAAAGTTAATAGTTACCTTGAAATAAGAATATATAACTGAAAGAATTATTTGCTATACGTTTTGGAAACTGTGTTACTTTCTACCTGAGATTACAGAAGTAAATGAAAATTGAGGTTAAAATATACTAATAAACCTGATTGATATTTAGAATACCTCTTTGCTAATTTTCTTGCTGATAACAAGCCCTAGAATTGCTATTGAAAAGAGTCTTTAAGATCATTGGCAATTAAGATGTATGAATATATGTTTCTGATGTAGCAAACTTACAGAATATTTGATTGGATTGAACTCAGTGGAACAGTTAAAGCTTGCTGTAAAATATGTTATTTCCTCTGCTTAGACTAGTACATGTTTAGTTACCACAGAGCAGGAAGAGCCATAGTGGGTATCACAGAGTATTCACAAATCCTGTATGTTTCAAGTCTACAAAGAATTTAAGCATATTCTTAATTTTTAATTAGTCCCACTGACGTATTTTTTATAAATTTAATTATTTATGGTTAAAGTACATGAGGCTAAATGCTATTCTGGATGTGACCCTAATGACTTCAGGGGTATGAGTCTATACTAATGAACATATTCTCATGCATAGCTTTGATTTTAAATGATACTGACCACTACAAAACTGTGGAGTACATAATCAGTAGATTTTTTTTGCTGTTGTTGTTTCTATCTCTTCCACGAATTATTAGAGAGAAAGGGCAGGTCAACCAAAGTGTAAAAAAGTATTTAATTTTAGTAAGGAGTATGTAAATTAGGTGAGCAGGCCAAAAGTGCCCAGCTGAATTCAGCATGATGTATCAGCAAAACAGAACAGCTGCCTTGGGGTATTAGTGGCTCAGAGCTTTAATTTTTAATCACTACATATAATTAATCATATGTCAGAAATAAATACACTTTTGATTTAGTTATAGAACTTAGAGTTCTATAATTTCTATAGAACTTATAGAAACATATATACCTCTTAACTCTATCCTAGAATCACATGTCAGTTCAAGGGCTAGTTCCTTCAGTGCTACCAGAGTAGGCAAACTGTGAACACAAAAATGAGTATACAGTTCCATCCAGACATTTTGAGCTAGTATTCAGTGCTGATTATATGAATTCAGACACTTGAGGAACACTAAACGCCTTTCCTCAACCACAGCACAAAATACCTAAGAATTACAAATGATCTTTTCTACCCTCCCTCCTCCCCCCAGTTTTCAAGATCTAAATACTCTAGTAATAAGTCACTTCCAACAAAGGATTTCAAACCACATTTGAAATGGTCAGTTGATGAGATATATATATACCTGAACAGAATTTCCAGAAATATTTAAAATGCTGGCTCTACTGTGGTTGTATGTGGACTCATTTTGAGGCTAATTTTGTGTGCCTTTTCAGTCAAGTAGCAGAATAGTTCACAGAAAAGGACCTTTTAAAATTAATGGTAGAAAATAAGAACATAGCAAATTTTGAACTTGTAAATGTGACTAGTCATGAAAATTTATAAGTTCTTTTAACCGGTCCTGGAACAGAAAAATACCGTATGACTCATACATCCAATCAAAGCTCTTTAAAACATCCTAGATATTGAATTTCAAATATTTGCAGTTGTGAAAAAACATATACATTAAAACTTACTCAGAGAAATTATCTCATGAATATATTTGAGAAAATTATAAGATGTTCATGACAAAATCACATGCAGAAAGAGAGCTAAAACTAATTAAATCCATTATTTGCCACAAATTATTTGAAACTTCTAGTCATCACCAATATCAGGTACAAAGCTTGTAAAGCAAGAGTAAAAATACTTTAAAGCAAGAATAGTATCATTCATAATAGCCAACGTTCACAACCTTCCTTATGATTATATTATTTACATGTATTTTTAGGTATGAGAGAGTACAATCAGTCATTTTTATGTAGTCTTCCATTTTTATTAAGTTTTTCTCAAAGAGTTCAGCATTTTTACAACTGCTGGAAGCATGCTGCATGACTTATAGTACAAACACAAGAAAATTAACTTTGTGCCAATGAGTTTACTGTGAGAATGTCTTTGCTTTAGCTTTATGGCAATTTCTTGTAAAAATAAAAGACAAAGTGATTCATTATTTGCATAAAATTATTATGCACTATGTATTTGGATAAACAAAAGGGTCACAGACCTCTATGCAAACAGACCATGAAGCAGCGAAAGAAAGACTTAATTTGTTGTATTTGGTCATGTGCAGAAAGATTACTTGTAACCTTTCAAACCGTTAATTTACCATGAAGCCTTAAATCATAACATAAGCTGAAGCAGATATGCTCCATCAACCCAAGAGTATGGCTTTAGACCTACAATCAGTGAAGAGGTCCGGGCACGGATCACTTCACGTCCACTAAACCTCTTCCTTATTGCTGGGCAGTCACTAGAGACAGAAAGAAACCTGTGTGAGAAAAGCAACATTTAAATTGGAGATGTGCTAATATTTCTGCACCTAATCAATAACAAATGGCTGATGTGATAGTGCTTAGAGAAGAAGCTGTGAATTCCCCAAAAAGAAATCCCCAAAAAGAATGCTCCAGAGGAAGGAGAAAAGTTGTTCTAAGAGCCAGGACCTCAGTTTGAACTTTAGAGATGACAGCTTTTGAATGTTTTCTCTCTCTACCCAAGAAACCATGAGGAGACCATTCTCTGTCAAGTTTAAAAATCAAGTACATATTGTTGCAAGGTGGAACAGCTGGATTAGTAATCATTGAAAACAATTTATTCGAGTAATCTTTACTTCATTACTCGCAATTTTAAAATTCATATTCATAATTCAAGTATCATAGAATCATAGAATAGTTAGGGTTGGAAAGGACCTGAAGATCATCTAGTTCCAACCCCGCTGCCATGGCCAGGGACACCTCACACTAAACCATGTCACACAAGGCTTTGTCCAATCTGGCCTTGAACACCGCCAGGGATGGAGCATTCACAACTTCCCTGGGCAACCCATTCCAGTGCCTCACC
>JANHGB010062103.1:592-15108 GCA_026283785.1 Coracopsis vasa
AGAGTAAATCAACCACTGCATGGTTGATTTATGGCTGATTGGGTTTAAACAACGACAGCAGAGGTTTTCCAAGAGCTCTTGTTTCATGCAGATTTCCACTGTCAGAATACCCAGCTGGTGAGTCCTACACCTATTCCCAGCGTTAGGTAGAGTCACGAAGCCACATGTAGTGACTACATGGTCACCATTCACAGCAGAGCTGCATTGTCCCATAGCTATGGCTGGCACTACACTAAGAAAACAGTAGAGCAGTGCATGACACAATGTTCTTTCTATGATACAACACCTTCTTCTATCCATAATTACAAACTGACACATCATTAGTATCACCCCAAATAAAATAGGGACTTTGGGATAAAAAAATATCTTGGAGTCTTCCACTTTTCCAGAAAGCACTATCTAGCCAAATGTCTGTCTGAAACATTTCCTCATTGCCCCACCAAGCTGAAATGAGTGTTGGCTTACTCTGCTTGCGTGGAAGCCAAACCAGCCCCTCAGGTGCAAATTATCCCATGCTGCAAAATGAATTGTATAAATACATTCACATGAACATGCACCGGTTTTTTTCATTGTGTTTTTTTTATTTCCTTTAAGTTGAGGAGTCATTGCTGCGGCTAAAAAAGACCTTTTTTTTTTTTTCTTTTTTTTTTTTTAAGCATTTTAATCCTTTTGGTAATTTTGTCACCTAAGAAAAAAAACATCATCAAAGATAAAGCCTTTGATGACTTCAGGGCCATGGATGTTAAGTCTGAGATTGCTTCAGTCTGTGAGTCTGAATCTGGGCTGCCTTGCTTCATTTATTCATCACCCACCAGAAAGCTACCAACAGGTGTTCAACATCTGGGAATTATTCTCTGATACCCGATTTTTGCTGTAAATCCATTTCTGTATGATCTAAAATAAGTAACAGCATCCTCAAGAAACAGACAACTGTTTGAAGTCAGGCTAGGTTATAAGGCACCAAGAGGTCTGTGTACCTTTGCCTACATATGCTCTGCTGCCAGAAGCATTACTTTACTGGGTTAAGAATCAGACTGATTCAATACCATACCCAAAGCAAAATCCTACTAAACTCAATTTTCTTTCATTGCCACTCAAAAGTTTTAGATATATGAGGAGTTTGACTGATACCACTTGAGGCAATAGCTTAAAGTACTGCATTATTTATTTATTTATTCTATCCACCCTTCTCATCTTTTTGGGCTGTTTACTAAGGTAAAGACATAATTTTGATTAAGACTGAATTAGGGGCAGAATGGATTCCCGCAGCCTATCATGTAGCATGTGATATAAAGTAGGAAATAAACAAGCATACCGCACTTCACATCTGTAATTACTGTGCTCAGCTGTATAGCATAGATGAATGGGCTTTGCCTTCCCCAAATCTGTTCTCTTCAGCATCCCTGCTTTCTCTGCTGCTCTGTAGGATCTGAAAACCCTTCCCAAGATGGGAGACTCATTTCACAGGACTTGAGTGATTAGTGCTCCAGCTGAAAGGTCTTTCTCCCTGATGATTTTACTGGGTGGGAGCTGGGTGATAGGCTGGTGCCAACTAACCAAGTTCTCAGGGCACTCAGTTTTGTATGCTGAACTGGATTATTTTGTTTTCTAAACTAAATTTGTCTTACAACTGAAGACACTGAGCTCTGAAATGTTTTGAGCCAACTATGTTTAGATTTTAGTAAACTAGATTATTTGTTTTCAAACTTTTAGAATCTGTTGTAAGAGTCTAAATTACAGATTCTATTGTCTTAAAATTTTTCCATTAATATTAACACTGTCCTGAAATACTCTGTGCTTCCCAAATGCAGCTTGAGTACTGAAAAGTACATCAGTATCCAGAAATCCATTATGTCTTTGAGAAGTTTTGAATGTGTTTCAAATGCAAATCAACATAAACAAATCCACTAGGTCACCAGTCTTTGTTAATGAAGCAGTTGTGGATTATTCTTCTCTTTGTAGGCCATGTGCAATCTCTCTTTCTGCAAACAATAAATGCCATATCATGCTCCACACCAGTAGCTAGACCACCACATACTGTTATGCTCCACCAATCTGTAATACAATAAATCAATTATTTCCAGTGTATTTGGAAATGGTGATTTCTTGGTACACGTGAGATACTTAAGTTTGCTATTTTTGTGGCAATTTTCTCATTTCTTCAAGTTTGCTTAGTTATTTTCATCCCCAGTGGTTGTTGATGCCCATTGTAATGCAATGCCAAAAATGGGTGTCCAAATGCTGTTTCAAGTACTGTAATTAACACTACATTCACATCAAATAAATCTGGTGTGCCATCTGTTACAACACATAGTGTTTGATGTATCAATATCAATTTCAAATTTTCATTTTCAGTATTGCTACAGAGACATCCTCACCCTTTGCTCTCCTCAGAAGTTTTAACAACTTTACTAATACTCCTTTCAGTTCAGTGCAACTTTTAGATGTTTTCATCTAGTCAAATGGAAGACAACTCACTTTTAAGTTATTTTTAAATCCTGTTATATCTAATTCCTTACATTCCTGCTGCATAACATATATTAGGCACATTATCTAATATTATTTTTGCAATCAAAATCTCCAGGTAAGGACTTTGCACAAAACACTTTGTTTCTTTTATATAATTGGTATCAAATATGTTTTTCCATAGAAAGCCATGCAGTGTGCCAGTTGATAGCATCCTGAAACAGTATTGTTGCTACTGTAGACCACCAAAGCAGTGTAATAATAGATATATAACTAAATAGATATCTATTTAATTAGATTCTATATGTAATAGATACGGAACTATAACTAAATTTGTAGGTAAATTAAATTTAATTCATGTAATATATTAGTTAATTTGCTTCTCTTCTTCCACTGGCATCTGACATGAAGGGTAAAAGCAGAGAGAAATCAGCATTTATGCAGAACTTCTCACTAACAAAATTCACATTATCCACCTAACTTCACATACCATTAGGAGCACCTGCATAATATGCTTTTTGCATCTAGACCTCTAGACTCCTCAGAGAAGAGATGTTGTATTTCTGCAAGCAGTGCCACATGAGAATGCGCTAATCAGATCTCAGGGAGGCCGGTGGCAGAACTATGCACAGAATTGAGGTTTCCCAAGCCCCAGCCATACCTCAGTAGGACACCTTGCCCTCCACAAAGCTTGCAGCTCATCCCTTAGGCTCTGCAGGAGAGAATAAAAGAGCTGATCTTCTCTAAAAGGCCCTACTTTAAATCTGGATCACAGCTAGATTGAATTTATATTCCTGAGTGCAGGTAGAATCAGACTATTGGCAAGTGGGATATGTAGACACTCTGGTATTAAAATCAATACTGGCACTGCACAAGACAACTATATTAGAGCAGCATAAACACTTTTTTTTTGATATTTTGTGACTTTAAAGCTGCCTTAGGAAGAAGGAGGGAGGGAGAGTTTTCTTTCAACAGATTCTCAAAGGTGAGAATTTAGACAGCTACAGAAGAAGGCCTTGTCAAATCAGCATAGTTCTAACTAATGAATGAAAGTTAAGAAGTTTAATGACTGCTTAGCTCCTTGCAAGACTCACTTTCCTGCTAGGCTTACCACAACAGCAATCCAACAGGGAGAATGCTGCCTTGGGGACTATTACAATGAAGCCATGGGATTTCTGCAAACAATTTACTCTGTGGGAAAATCCTCCTCTTGGACCTGCTGCTTTTTCCCAGAGCATTTTTTAACTTTTCATTGCCACAGCAGGGGCAACTTTTTTCCTCTGTTTCTTCACTGAAACTTTGTGAAAATGGAGAGAATGTGCCTGCAGAGGAGGCCATAGGGATGCTCTCACTCTGCAGCACAGAAAGTGTTCCTGTACTTACTGAATTTTCCTTTCTGCCACTAAACCAAACTAAAAAGTGTTTTTCACCATGGTGGACATACAGGCTGACTCCTGGAGACACTGGAAAGAGAAGAAAGGTAAACTAATTCATCCGAAAAAAATGCAGGATCGAGGCTATGCAAATAGATTATTTCTGCTTGGATTAAACTTTCTTCTTTTCCGTTCACTGAAACAAAAAAAAAAACAAAAATTCACCTGCCTGCAAACATTCCTTTCAGCACTTAATGAAACACCTTTGGTGCTCCTGAGAAAAAGAAGAGCTAGATTCACAAAAGAAGAGGAAACATTATCTCCTGTTTTCTCAGGAGTTCAGTCACTGGTGCACTAACCCGAGAATAAAGAAAACTAGAGTTTACATCCCTTCTAATCTCTCTGGTATTTTCCTCCTCCTCTCTCATCCTTGTGTCTTAACAACTATGCCATAGGGTATTCTGGAAGCATTCAAACTTCCCCACATTTTGTACCACTTTCTAAAAATACAGTTCTATTTTTAAATTTAAAAAATTAATTTTAAAAAATTTGTATGAGTAGAACAATGGCAACAGTTGATTTGGCTTCCAGTTCCATTATGAGTGGCCTAAGGCTGCATAGTTTGAAGGAGCAGGGGATTTGTGGCTTGGGGTTGATTTTTTTTTCTGAAGGTTGTGGTTGTGGTGGTTTCATGTTATTACCAAGAATGTTAAGGCATATTTTAGAGTGACCTGCAACAGAAGTGTAGTCAGTCTTTCTTGCTTGTAGTCAGTCTTTCTTGCCACCTGCCTGATGGAGAGCAGGCACTGAGATACAATTGCCCAGTCACACAGGAAAGGACACTGGGGCAAAGCACCACACATCTCTGCTGTTTTGTGACTGGTTTTTGTGCAAAATCCCATCCAACCTGGTCTTAAACACTTACAGGGATAGGACATCCACGGTTTCTCTCCACAACCATATAGAGTGAATAGCTTCAGCAGTGCTAGTGGTTTACCCTGTGTCTAGTAGACTCAGAATTCCCTGAACTACCCAGTAGAATATATCCATGTAGCTATAGAATTGGACTGGATATAGAAAAAATGTGTGTAATGAGTTCCTATTGTATTATACTTTCAATGCTTAGGAGTTTTATTCAAATAAAATATTTTTAATTTTTTTTTTTTTTAATTTCAATTACAAAGGTACAGAATACAAAAGAGATGCAAAATACACTAATACTTTTAGCTGAAGACAAAAGTGGCTTATACAAAACAAAATGTGGCAGAAAGCGCTGACAACTATGCAATTTGAGCATTGCACAGAAGTGCCAGCCGCAGCAGCAGTATAATTGTTTTTTTTCCAGTTTCTGTTTAGTCCCCGTGCTGGCTCACAGTGTTAATCTCTGTATGACTTTTTTCTGAATTCAAGTAAATAAAAGAAAAACAAGGCTCTGGATGTACACACTAGTTTTACTTGGTTTTTTGTCTAAACGGGAGAGGAAGACGGGTTATGGAGTGATACGTAATATATTGAAAGCTGGTCTGAAGCTATTTTGCTACTACTTGCTGGTATGGAAAAAGATCATTCACAGTTCCTTGGTTAGAAAAGTAAAAACAAGTTTAAAACCATATTAAAAGAATACTTTCTTTTACAACAGATAACATTCAGCAAAAGCCAGGCTGACATCATTTTCATTTTGGTAAACAGAGTATGGCTTTTCACTGTTTCATTCACAGCAACTGAAATTAAGAGAAATTATGATGTTTCACTATTTAGTTAGAGGTGTGTTTTTTCCTTCACCCATCTCTTGCTTTCCATTTCTTCATCCACTCCAATCTTTCTTTTCAAAAACCCTTTTTCTGTCCTATTTAGCATGAACCTCAAAATCTAATTTACTATTTTTTATCAGTTTAAATTTTATATATGCAGGTTTTCTCTTGTTTACAATTCCTGAGAAACTGAGCTGAAAACATCAGCTAGTTCCAGTGTGACTGTGTCTACATTAATATGTCTCAATTCCAGAAGCTCTGCCCTGTAATCCAACTCCAGAAATATATGTCCAAATTTTACAGCTTACATTGGAGCTAACCTATCTAACCAGAAAGTGGTGTTTCTAACACCAATAATTAACTTCCCTTGACACACTCTTCAAGTGTTACATTATTGGCAAGTCTTAATTACTTTCTTTTAAAAGCAGAAAAATTAAAGGTAATTAAAATAGCAAACCCTTAAAAAATTATGACTGCAGCATTTTATAGAATATTAGATGTAAAACTGTCATATATGTGGTCAGTTTATTTTGCTGGCTGCCCCAATGCCACACGTATGAGGTTGAAGACAGGGATGAGGGGAGGAGATTCATTTGTAAATACTCTTGAATTATAGGAAACCAAACAGCCATGGCTATTTTCCTGACTGACATATAAACAGAATTTGATCATCATTAGGACTTCTGGCTATTTTTTGTATCCATGTGGAGCTGTATGGCATGGCAGATATTTGATTTTGAGTCTAGCATACCTAGAAAACCAGGGCTTGAGCACTAAGAGGGAAGCAAATAGTTCCTCATGTGCTGGTCATAAATAATTTTAATGATATAGATATGGACTCTGTAGGCTGAACCAGAGACTGATATAGAAATATTTAGAAAAAGAAATCCCAATTTGAATACTGGACAGTTCAAACTGAACTAAGAACAAACCAGGAATATTTTGAGTACAGTTAATCTTGAAAGATAGGGATGGTGCACTGACTTACTGTGAATTAAATTAATTTCTGAAATTCATTTCAGAATTCATTTCTGAATAAAGTTTGAAACAAGAATATCAAAATACTTTTGCTTGAACTGTTGAGGTTTTTTTTTCCTCTTTGATTCCATTTCATTTTTTTTGTGGTGAGTTTGCAGATAGCTTTGGTTGCTTTCTACCTGAATTTAGGTGACCATAAAAAGTGGTGGGAAGGCCAGACAGGTCTCTTGTGAGGATTTTGAAGATGCTCTGTAAATCCTGCAATGTTTCCCTTGTTTAGTCTACACCTTTTTAAGAAACTGGTGAGTTAAAAAGTGAGTTAAGAACTCTTCTTTTTAAGAAACTATTTTTTTTAAAAAGAACTCTACCACTGGAGATATTCTAAATTCGATGAGTAAATAAAACAACTGTAAAAACACTTCTTAAATATGAGTCATTATACACAGGCAGCTGTCAGCGTGAGTTTGTTGCTGTCAATTAGGATGCACAGACTGCACGTCACCATCTGAATACATGAATTGCGCAAACTCAACACAAGCCAGCTCCTATTAAATATTTTACAACTTTTACAGTTATAACATTTAGGCTAAACAACTGCTCAGTTAGCCAGACTTTACAGAATTCACCTTGCAGTACTAATGAATGCCTGTCTCAGAGATGGATTTTCAACTTGTTGTAATGTGATTTTTTCCACTAAATTTGAATAACTGAACTTTTCCTGTCATGACACTGTGCTGCTGAGATGCCGCTCCACTGCTAGTCAGAAACACAACCAGTTACAAGCACATGCAGAAGGTTATGCAAAACTTCTTAAAGCAAGAAGCTGAAATACACTAGGAGAACCAAGTTGCACTGCCTTTTATTCATTTATTTATTTTTATTTTTATTTTTCGAAAGTGCTGTCTGACATTGCTTCTGTATGATGAGGAATTCAGTGTAACCTGCACTGTTTATGAACATATGAGTCTGTTGTTTTCCACCCTGGTATCTCTTTTCCCAGATGGAAATCCTGGTCCTAAGTCTGAGATCTCTGCGGCCCTTTTCTACATACACCTTCTATTGCCCTGTCTATGGTGGACCAACTAGATAGCCAAACACTGGATAAGATACAAGCATGTCTCTAGTTTATAGAGCAGCAAAATCGTAGAATCATCTAGGTTGGAAAAGACCTTTAAGTTCATCAAGTCCAACCATTACCCCAGGACTGCCAAGTTCACCACAAAACCATGTCGCTAAAGGCCTCATCTACATGGTTTTTGAATACTTCCAGGGATAATGACTCCACCACTGCCCTGGGCAGCCTGTTCCAATGCTTGACCAACCTTTCGGTGAAGGTATTTTTCCTAATAGTCTAAACCTTCCCTTGTACAGCTTGAGGCCCTTACCTCTTGTCCTATCTCTTGTTCTTTGGGAAAAGAGGCTAGCCACCTCCTGGTGTTTTCCATCTTGTTTGCAGTCCCTTTCCTAGTAATTGCCAAATTTCCACTTGTTTTCCAAGTACTCAGCTGTTGAACTAGTAACTGTAACCTTCTTTCACATAAGGTCACTCATTTAGATGCTGCAGCACCTTCCAACTGAAGAACAGATGGTGGATTGACAGAAAACAGAGAAATTCGGAGTGCACAGGCCTAGTGAATTTGAACTGAGTGGAACAGAGAAATCCCATTAAGTCTTCAAACGAGGGATCTACAATTACCCACTGAAAAATTTTTACTCAAAGTTTATAATGCCATTATCAATTGCAGATGAAATTAACCTCCTCAGATATAAAGGTTTGCATACTGGGGTGAACATGCAGAGATCTATTAGGAAAATAGTTCATTGGGATCTTCTCCCAAGCACATGAAACCTGGCAAATACAGGAAATCTGGTGTCTACTGCTCTGGGGTTGGTGGACCAAGACCATATCTGTCCCAGCATTGTAAAGAATCCTACATTACTGAAAAAGCAGAGGGTATACTTAATGAAGTAGAGGCTGCAAGTGACAGGATCATTGGAAACGGGTGGAGAGGAATTGGCAGATCGCAGGTGGAGTTGGCAGGCAAGGCAGCTGGCCATTAGCCAAGGGGAAATATAGTGGAGCTGAGAATTGGCTGTGGCCAGCTGGTGAGAACAGAAATGGAGCACAAGGAAGTAGTAAAATCATAAGCTCAGGCAGGACAGAGTTTGTTGTATAAACACAAGTCACTTCTGAAGCAATAAATCTTTAAAAAAATAAGCAACCCTGCCAGTGCTGTACATTATGGTAAGATGGTAAGACACAGAAACTCCCTTGGCCACCAAGTCCTGTAAGCAAGAGTAGAGAAGTGAAAACTTCTCCAGGAGCAAACGCCAGACATGAAATATGAGAGGAAAACCAAAATGATTTTACAGAAGGACACTGAGCCTGAATTTGCCCTGGTTTGCATTTTATCACCAGTTACAAAAAGTGAATTTTAAATTCTACTGAACAAATAGCAAGGTGCATCGCCACAGTAATTAAAGGTTTAGACACTCATTTAAGAAATGATTGCATTTTCCTTTTCAATGAAAAGTTTCTGTCCCTCCCTCCAACATGTTTTTTCTCAGTAGCATGCTACCAAAATCACTTAATATGACATAATAAAAAACTTCAGATTTTCCAGTATTTTTGCACAATGTGAAACTGCTGAAGCTGGCAGAAGCTTTGGCTAGCTAAGAATAAGGATACTCTGGATCCATGAATTCTTCTAAGATTTGGGAAGATAAAAGTAGTACTTCTTTGGGAATTATGTTCTTTTGTCCCATGGAATTTCATTATTTAACTTTATAAAAACTTGTCTCTTGTTGATTCCTGTTATTTGACTGAAGAAATCCACATGCTCTGATCTTGTTTTTTTACCAGTTTGAAGAGATGGGGTGGCAGGGGGTGTGTGCACGCATGTGTGAATGCATGAAACAAAATGGATTATGAATTTGAAAATTGCCAATTATGTTGCATCACACAGCTCAGAGCACTGGCACAATGATGAACCACAATCCAGATTTTTCAGCTTAAATGGCTTTACATTCAAGCAAGCAAATTAACCATTAAATAAAGGGGGGTGGTGGGGTGGTAGTGTTACAAAATATCCCAGGAAAGAATAAACTGCAGATAATAAGCACCAATCTGGTGTTGAATGCAGCCCAAGATACCAATTGTTTTAAGTCACGACAAAGACAGCTGAATGCTCATCTTGTGGACATAGAGCATAGATGATTGCTTGCCATGAGTATCTTCTCTCACAAATAACAGTTTTTTCGCTTTTAATTTTCTGCTAAATTGGAAGCTAACTGCTTCCCACATTGTCATCAGAGCACCTGCAGCTGTTCTGGATTTCTGCGCACCATTTCGTTTAGGTAAAACAGCACTCCACTTCCTTGAGCTCATCATTATGTTTATGTCTTCCTTTCATTGCACTGCCGCACTAATGATTCAGGCAGGCTGGTCAGTCATTAAGTGACAAGCAAATGATACCATATGCAACGTGTGACTAATCGGTCTGAGCAAATGAAATCACAGACTTGCTTTTCCCATCATTCATTTCACAAACAGTAGCAATGTGATGCGCAGCAGGTAGTTCAGTTAAAACCAGCCTTGTAATACAAATTTCCTGCAGCCGTTTAAGTGTGCTGTGACAGATTTGATGCTTTAGCTGGTAGATGATGCCCAAGGGAACTAAGGATGGTTTGGGTGAAGGGAAGTAGGGAGGAGGAGAAATGCTCCATACATACATTACAGTAATTAAAGGTTTAGTTACCTTATTGGTTTGGGTATTTTGTTTGTATCACTGAAATGACTGCTGGATTACCAAACCAAAAACATACATAGCATACACAATGCTTTTCAAAATGGAATACACAGCTCTTTAACTCAAGCTCTCCAAAGATCAATATTTTATGTATATCTAAGCAAAATTATTTCTAATAGCTATAGTGGGAAGACATACATATGAAAAGTAGAACTTAAATCTGTCTTTTAATCTGTGCCCAAAATCTCTTTCCTTGATTTTGATGAGACATTTTTCTCAGTAATACTAACATTAATATTTAAAATATTTCCTACTTGCATTAAAAAAATGTTATAAAAATTAGCTGCCTATCCTCAGTAAAGTCAAAGGTACAAAATAATTTCATCTGTTATCACTAGAATTTTGCTAGTAGTAAATATAAGGCCCTGAGCAGCTAAAGCCATTTCCTAACTGGCTAGTTTAACTGTTTCACTTTTCTCTGCTTATACGCTAGCTCAGAGTTCCATGCTGCTTGTATCTCATTGAGAAGGTAAAAAAAATAAAATCAACAAACTCCTGAGCTCAGATACTAAGTTAATTTCTTCAGTATGGGAATGAAGAGGCCTCTGTCCTAAAACAGGGTGTTCTTTCTGTCCTTTGCTCAAAACTATCTTTTGGAGCCAGAAAACCCCACAAGAATAAAAAGATCTCAAACCAGTCTAATTTTTTATAAAGTAAATAAATGAAGAAAAACCAAAAACATGACAAAACATAAAAGATAGATGCATTAACTTGCCACAGTTGAAATTTTGAGAAGTTACAATCATAGTTAATAAGGAGACACAAGAAGAATGTCTTCATTTGCTCACACATCAGTGTTAGAAGCCTAGATAAGAAAGAACTAGATTAATTCATCTCCCAGCCTAAATGTCACCCCACAGGTATTTCTCAAACCTTGGGGAAATATTTACGTAATTAGAATGTGAAAACCAATTCTTAATGAGGATCAAACAGTCAAAGGGGACTCTCTTTTGCCCTTCTTTGTCAAAGTAGGTTTACAGGTTTCTGAGTCATTGACAATTCAGAGGCTGAGGATCATGATTACTTACAGATCAATCACCTAACAGACAAAAACACAAGCTGGGAGTAGGTAGTACTTTTTGCATGTCATAGTGGATGACCACCTTCCACAGCGTCCTTCTGTGACAAGGACAGAACAAAGTTGTGCTCATGGAGACAGCGCAGTTTGAGGGGTTTCAAAATGGGCACAACCAAAGAATATGCATTTGTATTTACAAATCTGGAAACAAAATATGCAGCATATCTTTACTGAATGGGTATCTGCTTCTGCAAAAAGGTAACTTAGCGTAAAAGCCCACAGTACTGGTGGACAGTGAAAATGTACATGTCTTCTCAGCATACTACTTTTGACAAAAGGCTAATGTGACCTCTGCGTATACCGAGAAAGGGCTATCACATAGCTGTAGAGAAGTTATATTCTGTTTTTATTTTTGAAACACTTCCTGCAGTTCTTTTAGTTTGATAGACATATTGATGCATTCAGAATGGTCAAAAAAGTGCCCTGCAGTCAAATCTGTCAGAGTACTGTCTACATATACAAAGAGCAAAACAGATAAAAACGTAATGTTACTTAACAAGACTTGTAAATACCTATAGAACTACAAGAAGAGCCAGAACAGATCAAAACAAATGTCAGTTCAGCTAAATATCACCTTTCCACAGCACCAGATGTGGATGTCTGGAAAGAGCATATGAGGACAGAGCAAATTCATGATACCTCCCTCTAAAATCTCCTACCCCCAAAAAAAAATTTTAGTTCAAGGAGTTTTCTGGGTCTCATGTTGTTTCTATGCATTCAACAATCATTCATGGTATTCCTCTCTCGCAAACATGGCCTATGCCCTGTAGAACAGTGGTAAAAAACTAGCAGTCAAAGACAATAATGGGATCGAAAAGCTGAAATTGGAAACTCAACACATTTAGAGTATGGATTTTGCAGTTGTGATAACGAATGATTGGAATGATGTAATGAGAATTGTGGGTCACTAACAAATCTTACATCAATTTGAGTAATTGATTCTGCAAAACCTCATTCTAGTTCAGAGGGCTGTTTAGGCAACCAGTACGCTATGTCCTGTTCCAGATGTCTGATAGAAACAATACAAAATTCAGCCAATGATGTTTTCATTAATTTTATGTTGTGAGATACCTTTCTACTATTCTACAGAAATTTAAAAACTACACTTTCAGTAGCATAAATTATTGCATGCCTATAAGTAGGAAAAGACTTCTTTGTATATATCATATTGTGGTTTACTGCACTATTA
Organism: Coracopsis vasa; assembly: GCA_026283785.1. Taxonomy (NCBI): domain Eukaryota; kingdom Metazoa; phylum Chordata; class Aves; order Psittaciformes; family Psittacidae; genus Coracopsis; species Coracopsis vasa. The sequence goes on from JANHGB010062103.1 coordinate 13,237, forward strand.
TTACACCAGTAGTCTCCACGTGAGCTAAAGATGTACTGATTTGGTCCTGTTTCTAATGTCATTCTAGTACTTCAATTTCCAGATGTTGTCTAGCTAGTGCTACAGTTTGCAAAAATGCCTTTCAAGAATCAAATATTTATGCAATAGTTTTTTCCCTTAGGGTTGCTGTTCATTGTTTAAGTCATTGCAACAAAGGGGAAAAAAAATATTACCTGTTTCTTCTGGTTTTGTTTTTTTTTCCTTGTTATGCCATAACCCAGAAACTTCTGGCACAGGATGCCTCACTGGGGTCCTTTCTCTACAGAGAAAATAAAGGTGTGAATATCCCAGTTTCAACAAACATGGGATTTCACAGGGAGTCATGTGCCATTCAATATAATTTAATACTTATGAGTACATGTTTATCCTGGCACTTATTGATACCTAGTACAAATTTACAGAGTATGCCAGAAGTTGAAGGACACAATAATTATGTACCTTTTACATATCTGGAAAGCTCTGAATAATCTTTTAATTCTTTTATATAGTAGAGCTAAAAAAGAGAGAATGGTAAAGTGAACAACACAAAGTAAAAATAATTTTAAAACCCTCCCAAGCTATTGCAAACTAAAAATCAATGCTCAAATATTTCTTACTGACTTTTGTTGCTTTCTCTCTTTGCTTTTAAACACTGCCATTAAAAAAAAGAATTACAAAAGTAGATGCTCCCCATGGCTTTCTGTGATACTATCTTATTCATATATACTTTTTGTGGTTTAATTACTCCCTTTGTTGTTTGCTCTCTCTCTGATTAAAGAATAAGTCTTCAGATTGTTCTGTGACATTTATACCTATGCAGATTAGATTTGGAAATTAAGGAAACTTGCATCAGCTACATAATTAACTTTCTAAGACGTCTGCCACACTTGCTTGGTTTTTTAATTACTAACAAGCACACATCATATGAAATATTTAGGGGTTTTAGGGTTTAAAGAAAGATTTTCTGCGAAACCCCTACTAACATCAAGTTGTGTAAGTGAATAATAAATGGACCTTTTAGTAGTAAAGCTTTCAGCCTTTCTAGTTGCACTGCTCCTGTCCATTTTGAATTGCTAATAGTTTTCAAAGTCATAGAGTTTGCCATAAAGTTACTAATGCACTAATCCTGCAAAACAGGATAAAAGGGGAAGTCACAGGTTATTTGACTCACCTCTCTTACTATATGCTGTCTATCTATGCAAGGAGGTTCAAGGATGAAATCTAGCTTGGTCAATATAAATCCATCTTCCTATTATGGTGAGTTCAACAGGGAACTTGGCATATGCCTCCTCCAGTCAGCCAAAAAAAGTGCTTGGATGAAAATGTGTCTTCCCGAGAATCATCATAAACAGGACATACTAGCAATGCTACGAAGGATTTTACAAAAATGTCCCAAAATTGTCAGTGGAAATGAAAGATGCCAACCTTATGAAGTTTAACCATGCCACGTGCAAGGTCCTACACCCGGGTCATGGCAATCCCAGGCACAGCTACAGGTTGGGCAGAGAAGAGATTCAGAGCAGCCCTGCAGAAAAGGACTTGGGGGTGTTGGTTGATAAGAAAATGAATGTGAGCCAGCAGTGTGCGCTCACAATCCAGAAAGCCAACTGCATCCTCGGCTGCATCAAAAGGAGCGTGGCTAGCAGTTCGAAGGTGATCCTGCCCCTCTACTCTGCTCTCGTGAGACCTCACTTGGAGTATTGTGTGCAGTTCTGGTGTCCTGAACATAAAAATGACATGGAACTGCTGGGACAAGTCCAGAGGAGGGCCACGAGGATAATCAGGGCCTGGAGCACCTCCCGTATGAAGACAGGCTGAGAAAGTTGGGACTGTTCAGCCTGGAGAAGAGAAGGT
>JANHGB010062109.1:0-32292 GCA_026283785.1 Coracopsis vasa
CTGCCCATGGCAGGGGGGTTGGAACTGGATGATCTTAAGGTCCTTTCCAACCCAAACCATTCTATGATTCTATGAACTGACTCATTTCATATATGTCACACATATCTCAGCTTTTGGAAACTACCTGGCTGGACTGGATATGGTAAGTGACCTAATATAGATGGACTTACCCCTCATCCTTCTGCTGAGCCACCCGAAGCTACAGAGTTAATACTCAGACTCAAAGCCAAATTAGTTTCTCAAGGATAAACTTCAAGACCATGATGTGCATTAAGAAGAGGGGAGATAACAGGAACATGATGCTTCAGAAATTGAGTTTGTCAGGTCAGAGCAGCTTAGAAGCAAGGAACAAGGTTTCTTTCTTTCCAACTTAGAAGTTAAGTTATTCACTGGGATTTCAAATCCCGGTGTTGCTATCAGGATTGCAATGCAGTAAGGATATAAAAACCTCAACACAATTAAGGTAAAAAATGTTGTAAAGTACATTAATAAAACAGCTACATTAAATAATTATCCCCTTATTGGCATTCAAAAAGAAATGCTTTAAAGGATTACTGAACAAGCTTGAAATGAAAATGGTCAATCAGCCAGCTCGTATGTGGTTAGGATGACAGAAAGCAGACCAGCTAATTGTTTGTGGAGGGTTATTCAACCTCAGGGTCAGTTAAGGAGAAGATGATGAAGGAGCAAAGCTGAGAAAGAGCAAAATTAACAGCATGAACTACCAGTAGAGGGAAAACCATGCTGTTGGTGGATTGAGGTGGGTCGGGTTGGACCATGTTCACCACCATCCATGAAATCAGGGACTAAGTAACCAAGGGACAAAAAGCTGGTGCTGAACATGACAAGGCTTAGAAATCTGGGTTTATAAGTAGCCGCTTTCAAATAGGTGCACAGATTTTGGCTTGAACTCCCAAAATCAGTGAGTAATTTGACAAGCATGGGTACAGAGAGGCAGACTTGTTTTGTAATCACTCCAACATTGCGGGTTTGATAACCAGACTGGAATTTGAACTTTCAACGGGATTTTTCTGGGTTAGAGTGGGGCTGCTAAGGAAGAAGAATGACCACCTTTTCTGAGAAATACTGCATTCTGTCTGGAACAGGGCAACTGAGAGGTCAGAACATCATAAGGAGGGGAATCCATAGGGAAAAAAAGAACGAAAAATGATATTTTTCTTTAAAATTTCATCTCTAAGTTTCCATTTACAGAACACAGCCAGAACCTCAGCAGAAGAGCAACAGGAGTTGTGCAGAAGGAGCATTAAAGCTTCCTTTAACAAAGGAACAGGCAGAGCTCACTTTTGAGATCAGCAGTTTGAGAGGGCTCCACTTTGCTTCACTTTGGGGACTTCAGCCCTCAGGCAGTAAAAAGTAAAATAAGATACAGGTTTACAAACTCATCAGTCACCTGGACTTTGATATAGGACGTGGAAGCACCAGACTGTCCTTCTAGCTACATCACTTCCCACCACCGAGTCTTAGTGAGGTGAGAAACCATGTCTCTTGGACGGAGTCTTGGGTGACATGGTTTAGTGTGAGGCGTCCTTGCCCATAGCAGGGGGTTGCAACTGGATGATCTTAGGGTCCTTTCCAACCCAAACCATTCTGTGCTTCTCTTGGGGAGCTGAGGATGCCCGTGATCCCTTCACTGGGTCACCAGCACAAGAGGTGTCCCGCATCCTCCATCTTCCTGGTTCCTGAACTCATGTTTGCCCAGCAATGCCGTGCTGAATATTGGACAAGTGCTAACTGGGGTCTTCAAGAAACCACACACGTCTTTCCTGAGGCTGCTGTTCAATGTTCATGTGCAGAAAATGTCATGGCACAAACATTGTGTGTGTCTTAATTTACTCAAACTGCTAATTGCAAGGATGCTTTTGAGGAAATCAGATTGCTAATGCTGTGCTCACAGGTCTGTAAACATTTCGGTAATGGCTTTTGAAAAAATGCCATAAACTGCTCTAAAGGAGATCCAAGTTTCACCCATGTGAAACTGAAACTGTACAAACAAGATGCAAAATTCTGAAATTTACATCTTAATAGGGAAATGTGGCTGGAAAATTATTTTAAATGATACCTTTTACCTCATCAGTGGAATTATCTGTATGAAATGAAACAAATGTCCCTGGCAGCTATCCTGCAAACAACACACAGATGCTTTCTAGAGGAATGAGAGGTAAATTACCAACTAAAGAATATATATCTGAGTTATCAAGATATTAAAATCCCTTTCGGGCATACTTTGCTTGCTTCTAACTCGACCTTAGATAGCAGCTTCTCCACAGGACTGTTTTCATCGTCATTATGAACCATTTTCCTCTTTTCAGAACATTTTTAGTTGATTTTCTTATATTGCATTGCAAGTCTTTGTACCAGCTTTTACTGCTTGTTCTCTATTATCACAGAGAAACCAACTTCAACGTGTTGCTTGCTTGCTTTCACAATTTTCTTGACTATGTTAAACAAGCCTCCTTTAGTGCAGCATTAATCATCACTAATGAATAACTAAACCCTTTTGCTGCCTCTCTGCATGGGATAATTGTGCACAAAAGCATAGGGGGTCATACAGCTGGAAATGACAGGAACGATTTTCCCCCAAGTTGAATTAAATGCTCTGAATTAAGAAGCCATGTGTTGCCTTTAGTCTGGTATTCAGGAGTACCTTGATTTCTTATTAGCATCTTGCAATATGAGGAATATGCTTTCACCCAAGCTCAGAACAAGCACAACACTTGAGGCATGAGGCTGTTGGCACGGCCAAGCACTAGGAAAGAGCTGAAACAAGTCAATCATGAGCAATCATTTGGCTTTCAAGCATATGAACTTTGATACTCCCTACATCTTGAATTGCTCTTTGGCAAATCAAAGCACTACATTGACTTCAGTTGCATAATACTGTTTCACAAACATATTAATGTTCCTGCTCTAATTGATAAGCATTCCTATCCCCTGACCACATGTAGCATCAAGTGCTCTTCAAGTGCTCTTGGGGTGAATCCAGAGAAGTGCACCAGCATTTACTCCTTAGGCCACAGCTACTCTTTGACAGCCTCCAACCTTACTACTTCCACCCAAGCTTCCTGTGAGGAGCCCTGAGATGTAAACCATTCCCTCCACCATTTTACAGGCAAAAATGCTGAGGATGAGCACATAAATGTCTGCCTGTCCGGAAAGAGGACCAGAAACCAGGAGACCATCCCTGACATAGCTGTCAGGGCATTGCTCCAGACACAGCACCACCCTCAGCAGCTTGGTTTGTTCTTGATGTTAGCTTAGACTCAACAGTTTCCAGGGGTCCTGTCTGGGCTGGACCCTCATGTGGAGACCCAACACTGAATGGCCAGCCCAAACACATGCCCAGAGTGCATAGCAAAGGAGGAGTTGCACTTCCCAAGGCTACAGATTAAAACCCTAATAAGGCCTTCTCCTGCTTCTTTCAGCACATCAAGTGAAGGCTTTTCCCAGTAAAGATCTCAGTGCTTCTAGTCTGAGTTCTCCAAAGGGGATCAGGCAAACAAACATTAGGAAGGAAGAAAAGAAAGAAGAGAAACACTGGCATAGACTATGTTGTTGGAAACTGCCATGTAGAAGGAAAGCTCCACTTCCCTCTAAGTCCAGCAAGCTGAAGAGACTGAAGTAGTAGTTTGGGAAAGCTTTAAACTTTGGGGGTCCTCTATAAGTCAATATTTTTTAAGATCTCCCATGAGTGTAAGAATACATCATTATTCTCTTTATAGAGAATTTCACCTTCACAGTAAGACCCAGCTCAGGGATATGTGTCTATCCCCCTTTGCAGTCACATAGTCAATACATTGTCAACCCTCCAGGCAAGACACAGAAGTCTTGCAAGTTTTATCAGCCATTGATACAGACCTTCCTTTGTCAACCAGAACCCCCATAAAGCCTGGATTAGCAGTACCATGGCCAGGACTCCATGCTGCAGAACAAACAGCCTAAAGACAACACAAACAGGGCATAGGAGCATCTTTCTGTGGTCTCTCTCCCACCAAGGCCAGGCTGGACCCTTCTCCTACCTGGCTCCAACCATGAGTGAACTCTTGGACCCATCTGGAAGAGCAGGAGACACATTAAAGGACATCAGCACAATGACTGATATCATTAACAGGTCTGTGTCACACTCATGATGCAGGTAGTGGAGGTGCTGTGCACCAGTGGTCCCCCCAGTGACTCACACCGACCATGGGGAGGCACCTCCACAGCCTGAAGGTGCTTCAAAGTCTGTAAATCGAACAAAGCAAAGCTCCTCTCTCTGCTCACATTTACTATTTGGGATTATTATCCACCAGGAAATATTGACATTCCTTATTGGAAGAAATGCCATCACTTCAAACCTGCCTGAACTGAGCCATTTATAAAAACGGTTCACTTACAGATGACCAAAAAGTTGTGACAAAAGTCAAAGCATTTCTTTCCAACAACAATTTGATTTCACTTCAGATATGCATTCAGAAGACGAAGTCCTTGTTTGGGGTGAGCAGTTGAATGATTTCATGGCTAAAATGCTCAAAGTGACACACTTTGACCTTATCAAGAGGGTTTCTTTCCAGTTGTTTTCTAAACAAAAACCTTATTAGAATTATGCCTTCCCTGCATTGCCTTGATGTTAATGAAATTAATCATTTTCCTAATGAAAACTAAATTATTTTCATTTTCTCAATACATAAAATCAAAACATCTCATTCTTAAATTCTCAAGTCCGTTCAAGTTAAAAGAGAATTACCTAAGAATGCAACAGACATAGAGTAAATCAGCTTCAGATGAGTGCAAAAGGGTGCCTGACACCCACCCCGCATGGAAAATTTTAGCCCCAAATAGCTCAAGTTCAGCCAAGTTATAAGGAACTGAAACCTGAGCCTTCTCACAGTCAGCGCAAGGAAACCACAGTGACACTAACAGAGCCAGCAGGGCAATGACAAAGTGCCCAGGCCCCCTCCATGAGGCAACAGAATTTAACCTTCATGGTGAAAGGGCTGCAGGGAAGCCAAGGGGATTTAAAGGTGGGTAGAGCTGCCAATGGGCTGGATGTCCAGCCTCATCTCCCAGCATTAGGATGCCATTGGACCCAACTGGCACCAGGATACAGCTAGCATCCCTGGGGAACTGAGGACTCCAGAAGGATCTCAAACCCTTGGAGGGGCACGCAATGCCTCTGTTGTCTTCTGCAGGTATCCTACATCAACCCAGCCCTTCCTGCCACCCAGAGTGGGGACTAAAGTGGACTTCTGGACATGTAGAAACCCCCTGTGTCACTGTTTGCAGCTCTCTGGGCCAGGCCAATAATGCCGGAAGGAAAATTGTTGTGCTCCAGCCCAGTTCCCAGGACTCATCTCTTTCCCTAGTCAGCAGCTCACCTCAAGAGGTCCAGCTACCCACTGCCAGAGGTGGTGTTCCTGATTCCTCACCACTCAGCAGAGACCCATTATCATCACTCAAACCAAGTCAAGGAGGGATGCACTCAGTTTTCCCTGTGTGTGCCATCCTCTGCTTCTGAGCACCTGCCACACGTGGTCCTTTTCACCAACACGGTTATGCCTTTTCCACCCTACAATCATTAAAAGCCTGATTTATTTTACCTTAAAGGTGAAAAGGAAGCAAAGTGAAATACCATCTCCAGCTGAAACAGAAAGGCGAGGCATCATCATTCTGAGGGTGTAACCCATGTGCTGGGAGTGCTACTGACGGCATCTGGCAAACAGAAACATAGAACAGGAGAGGTTAAGGAAGCAAACATACCATAGCATATTTCCTTGCGATCTTCGGATGATGCAGAAATCCTTTTGCCCAGTTTCTCCATACATGACCCTTACACTCTGACAGATGGCACTAAGTCATCGCTCCTCTGCTTCCTCATGTACCATGTGCGGTCACCCTAGCAAAAGCAAGGCAAAAGTAGCAGGAGTTTATTTCCTTATTCCCCAGTGGTTTATCTAGCCATATCTCAGGAATTCAGCTGGGAGGGACATGAGGTCTGGTGTACCCTGAATTGGATGGCTTGCAAGAAGCAGCTCTTTGTAAGGTGGTGAATGGGAAAGGGCTCTGCAGAAGCTTGCTTTGAACCAGGCTGTGACATCCCCACCAGGTCCACATCAGGGTGTGCTGTAAGATGCTGCTGTCTGGCCATTCAGCCTTCAAAGCCAATAGGATACACACAGTTAAAATTAAAAGAAGAGAGATGGAGAAAACATTCCTAGCTTTCAAAGTGTCCCAAAACCAAATCTCCTGCCTGCACAATACTTGGTGATCTGCATACCATATGGGTGCAGAAGACTAAATCCCTATTTAGCAGCCAAACCAGTAGTACCAACACATCTGCACTTGCCCTATCTCTGTGATTCCTGTCTTTGCACAAGTTTCCTCCATCCTCTAACACCAGGCAGGCAGCACTTTGCACCCCATGATGCAGCCGCTGCCCCAAGCAGGAATATCTCCCCAGCTTTGGCTTTCTTGTCCATGCAAAGCCCCTCGTGCCCTGGGTCATCTCTGCCACCAAAAGGCAGCCCAGCCAAGTGGAAGTCCCTTCGGGGCTGTGCTGGAAGCTTGTCTTTTCCAAATACGTCCAAAACAGGAGGCCAGGGCTGGATGCAGGTTTGCTGAGATCAGGGCTATTCTGGTGCAGACAGGCTATGTGCTGCTGATAGGGAGGATTAATGAGCCAGGCTGCTCATCCGTTGCAATTAGAAACAACACTATGACTATTTTGGTGCCATTTCTCTGCAGAGAACTCAAACAGCTTATCAGCCCCTTCTGTATCTCCATGTAATCATGGGTTTGTTAAAGATAGGACAGTAAACTGCCATATGTATGCACTGCTCTTCATTTAGAGCCACAGTACAGAGGACCATTTGCTAATGCTCATACAGCAGTAGAAAGGGGTTTAGTGACTGTCAAATAATAAGACTTCAGTGTTTTCAGTGTACATAGAGGACACCTGGACACAATAAGGATCTGATTTGCTCCAGCTACAGGGAGAAGAGCCTCAGCACCTGAAGCAAACCATCACATTTATCAGCAACTAGCTGAAGCTTTAAGAAATGGCTTTGTGACACTGGAAAGCAAGAGAAGTTCTAGCTCCCGGGCTATGTTACTCGCTCCAGTGTGTGACCATGGACATCCCTCTCATCCGCCCCAGCTACAAAATGGGATGGACAACACCCATGTAAACGATGAGGTCTTGCCTCCTGCTTCCATGGTGTCATTTACAAGTGTGGGTGATACATAGGGGCAGAGAGAACTCCCAAAGAAGCCCAATCCTGTCTTATAGCCAACACACTCCGTTTCATGCAGATCCTATAGAGCTGTAAACATTTTGTCTGTCTAGATTCCCTGACATAGGTTCCATATCTGTGATTGTGTACCAAATCCTCAATACACAATAAAACAGCTGGAGCACATCTGGACTCCACACCATGACCTGCTGGTCACTGCAGCTCTCACCACTACAGGATCACATCTGAAAACCAAGGAAGGTTTGGAGATAGAGCACAAACTGTCCATATGCTCCTCAGCAGCTGTTTGCATCCCCCTGGAAACAATTCCCTACAAACTGCTATTGGTAGCTGTGAGAGTTTGGTCTCAGGAGTTGAAGTATTACAAGACAGAGCAAAGCAACGTGAGGCAGATGCACAGCACTGCATTGGACACGGATGCCTTGAGAAGAGCTTTCAGATGGATGCTAGCAGGGCAAAGCTTTGTCAGACCTTGTTCAGACCTCTGAAAACCCAAACAGCTGCAGGCAAGCTCCTCACCCAGCTGCCATTCTCTCATGTTTTTCACACCAGCATCCTCTTCCATCACCCCAATGGATTTAACAAATGACAAACATGCTCTCACAGAAGCTGCTGCTTATGCCTCTGGCTACATGTTTTGTATCTGTACACCACCAGGACCAGAAACGTCTGACAAATCCAGTGTCTCTCTACTCAGAGCCCATAAACTTCTGTCCATCCTTATAGCAACTTACTACTCTGCTCTACAATGTGATCTTCTTTAAATGCTCCACTGGCATCTGCCAGAAGTGCAACTTGATATGAAAACCCCAAGTGCCAGACAGCTCCTTCATCTCTCCATGACAAATAAATCTTCATGATAAATCCAGGCTCTCCAGTGTCACCTCTTATATATAGACAATCAAAGGAGCTAAGGTACAGAAGTGTGAAGAGAAGGCATATGAGTCACATTACACTTCACCTCCGGTTTAGTGCTTTTATCTATCAGAACTAGTTTGTTACATGTTTTAACTTTACTCCCTGATCCATACTAGGGTTTTTTAAGTGTTTCTGCACTGTGCTGAACTCTCCCCTCCCAGATACAGCAGTCCTCATCCCCTGGAATAAGATTTCAGGTTGTTTTTCCTTGTCACTTAGATGAACCCAGACCTGAGGCAGGAGCTCACAGGCTCACTGCTGACAAACTCACACTAGAGCTGAACAAACAGGCATCTCACAGTGGAAGATTCAAGCCAGACTGGATCCAGCCAAGCTCAACATGAGCTCAGACAGCTTCTGAGGCAAGGGACCACATCTCTGCGTACTCCAGGATACTGGCTCCATAAAGGCACTAAGAGCAGATCAGTCTCTGAATCAGCAGCAGCGTTTCTGGCTGCACACTGGGGAAGTCCTGGTGCACCAGCCTCCCACCCTGGGCAGCACCAACCACACACCCAAGTGCTACCCACAGATGAATGTAATACCCAATTTGTCATCCCAGCAGCATCCCTTGTTTCTAGAACAAGGTGGATGCAACCTTTCAAGCAGGAACTGCTGCAGGAGAAGGTCTTGGTGTCTGGCCTACCTAGGAGAGATGCTGCCTGGATAATACCTGAATCAAACCAGGAGCCCATCAAAGTCACTGAAAACATTCATCCCGCTGGAGTACACCTTGAAAATGACTGGATTTAAATTGCTTTTCTCTATTCTGAGAAAGTGCAGGGTTGGGAAGGATGAAGAAGACAGCTAAAGCAAGACAAGAAAGGAGCCTGCTCCTCCATCGGGACAAGAGTCTAGGAGACTGGAGATAGCAGAAGAAACACCTCAACAAAAGCAGCACCTGATTGAGCAGAGATTAACATTGCCCCAGCAGTGGCAGGATGCCAGGGGCTGGCAGAACCCAGGACCACTCCTGGGAACACCTCCCTTTGCTGCACACTGAGGGGGAAAACCAATGGCTCTAATTATCAGGTACTGATGTCAGGCTGTGCTCAAACCACTCGAAACCTGCGCACCACCAACCTCCTCTGTGCTACCTACAGGAGCAGCAGGCAAACATGCCACAGGAAAGCAGATACCTGCTAATGAGACAGCCATCAACCACTTGTTATCTTTGATTACCTCCTTAATTCAGCCCAGAGACAGCATGCTTTATTTTTGTCCTCCCTCCTGAATCAGCATCTCCAGTTCCCAGAGGCTTCCCTGCTGCTGGGAGCCAGCTCCACCATGGGCTGAGGGGGACCTGAGGCCAGAACACTCCCACAAGTGTGCTCAGCACTTTCCCACACCCCCAGTGGCTCCTATCTCAGCATCACTGGCTCCTGTGTGTGCTTTTGAACACATCTCCCTACAACAACTCGGTGGCGGATCTTGTGACCATAAGGTAACAACGCACTTTCTACATGATTGCTTCATCTTTAAACACTCCTGGCACTTGACACTGCTGTATCTGTCAAGCGGGTAGAGAAGGGACCTTTGATTTGTGCTTCCCTGAAGGATGTTAGCACATCTGTGAAAGGCAAAGTCACAGGAAACCTCAAAAATTCAATTGACTTGACAAAAAGGGGGACTGGTTCAGTTCCTGGTGTAACCCAGAAGAATAAAGCGTATGTGAAACTGAGCACAGAAAGTTAAACAATCTCTTGATCTGAAAGTCCAACCTTAACATTGAGCTAGCCTGCAAGATCAATGAATTGAACAGTTTTAGCTTCAACAGAGATTTACAGTGAGCATTAATGCCCTCACACATGGACAGTTCACCATTTGGTTGAGGACCCAGTTTGTAAAGAGAAGGAAATTCCCAGCCAGAAGCAATACTTGCTCCAAACACCCTGACACACTTTGCAAGCTGCATCTCGAGGACCTGCTCACAAGACCCAGGTCTTGATGGAAATGCTGTCAGAAACAAGCACTCAGGGTCTGCCCCAAGTTCCCAAAGGGGACAAGTGGAAAACAAGTTCTGAGGTAATCCGTTCTCCAGGACTGCACCTATTGCAGCACACCTTGCACACAATGCTGACACTGAGCGGAGAAAAACAGGTCCTGTCCATGCTGACACCCATCTGTGCACATCAAGGGCTATGGAATGATCTCAACAGTGCCTCATCTTGGAGAGGCTGGGAATGCACTGCAGTCAGCAATAAGTGCAAGGGATCAGTGATCAAGCCTCAGTTCTGACCTTAAAGTCAGAAATAACCTTTCTGGAAGTTTCTGTGGCAAAGCAACACCGATGTCTGCTTAAGTCCCTTCACAACTGTGGCCCCCACCCTTTCAGCCTTGCTTCCTCCTAGAAATGAGGACAAATCTGTTTTTCCCTAACTAGGAGCATGATGCTCAGACAGAGGCTTTCTACTGATACACAGCCACATACTTGCAGCACATTATCAGGTACCCAACAAGGAGGCATCCCCAACACACATGTACACAGACAGGGCTCCCAGGTCTCATACAAGCCCCAGCTGAATTTCTCCTGCCCTCAGGCATAAAGATGTCAAGTGATCAATCACTAACTTCAGTAAATTCTGCCTCAATAAAAGCATTGCCTTCAGTGGGACATAACCCTCCTGAGCTCCTCTCCTGCAGCCCAGCTCCAGACCCTCCAAGGGAACAGGCCTGCACAAAGAAGGGTTTCATTCAGCCCATCTCTGCTACCAACAGACCCACAGCAAACTCCATTCGCTCACACCCTCACATTGCCCTGCTCCATCATCTCCAAGTTCATGACACTGGAGAACAAAACCAGGCACTACTTCTCACCATGACAAGCACAAAAGCTGACAGGGTTTCTGCAGCAGGGAGCAAGCCTTCCAAACTCCGTACCTATGCTTGCAGCATCAGCGCTGCTAAGCCCTACCAAGGCAAATGCATCAGATCCTCCTCTACTGGTAACTTACTCAAGGCTGCAAGGGTTTTACTTCGGCTTAAATAAGAACCAAACACAAGAACTTACATGGCTGTGAACTTGATCCTGACCCAAGGCAGCCCATGGTGGCTGAGGCTGAACCAGAGGATGCTCTGAGTCACATTGGTGTGGCAGTTCCTTACTCCTGCTGGAGATGTTCACATCAGGCCATTTAGCACAGAACAAGAAAACAGTAATAACAGGGAAAACTGATTTTGAATCAAGTCCTCCTTTGTGCTTAGGAATAGAGCTTATGGCAGAGCTTATGGCCATGAACACAGGCTGCAAGGACCAACTTTTCATCCATCCCTCAAGCCCTGCTTCAGGCACTTTTACTTCCCTGACAAGAAACAAAGAGGTTTTCTAACCTCCTCAAACAACCTGCACCTGCAGTTCATGGGGAGCAGCTGAAAGAGGCTGGGTCCTAATGAAAGTAAAGGGGGAAAGAGAAGGAGACCATCTTTGCTAAGGGACATCATCCTTCCTCCTGGAGCACCAAGGCTCCCAAAGAGCAACTTCCCTGTCCAGCCACTCAGCCCCAGGAGTGGTCATAGCCCAAGAGGTTTTGCCACTGGGCATCATGTTGCCAAGTGCATCTCAACAGAAGGACCAACACTGATTGTATTAAAAAGCAATTAAAAAAATCAGTTCCAGTAGAAAAATAATTTAATAAAGGGATAAGTTTCAAGAAAATATTTGTATAGTAACAACATTTTAAGTAAAATGTCCACAAAAATATACATGTCTAGTGTGATCATACATAAGTTTTCCAACAAGTCCTGTTTTAAACTTGGTTCGTCCATCTAAGTTTCCATCTAGGAAAAACCTTCACTGCTACCAGATTTCCTGGGATATATCAGTTTGCACAGAGTGATACGAGAAATGTTTTCTAAGTGACTTTAGGCTCACACAAATAAACTTTAGAGCTGGTAACAGTCCAGGAGAGATCAGGTTATATCATACCATGAAAATAAAGTAAATACAAGGAAAGCAAAAGTCAGGCGCCTCAGGGACACTGTCAGGCAGAAACATCAGCCCTACAATATGCACCACACAACACTGACACAGCTGGAAAAGGAGGGGGATGAAGGAAAGATGGGCAAGAGAAAGGGGAAAATCCCAGGAGAAGGAACCATGGAACTGCTAGAGGAGGGGGCTACAGAGAGGCCAGGGAAAAGCACACATGAGACCAAGGGATTTCTAGAAACCAGACAATGTTGTAACAGAAGATAAGGTAATTGCAGGAATATGAACAGGAATCAGTGGAGAAAGTTTATTTCTTATTTTTCCAAATGGCTACTGAGCTGTAGAAATAACACATCTGTCCCAAAGTCCCTCACCAATAGTGCTAATTCAGCTGAACAGCTCCAAAACCGATGCACTTCCAGGAGAGAAAAATCCGGTTACAGAAAATTAAGGATGCAGGAGTACAGGAGGAAATAAAGAGAACACATTCCACCAGCAGAGGACAGGAACAAAACAGGGAAGAAGAGATGCCAAACAAGAGATGCCAGTTCTGTCAAAATGGAGATGTACACTGCAACAAAAAATACAACAGAACAAAAGTCCATCCCATGGAAAGAAAATGGAAAACTGCTAAAGAAATAAAAAGACACACATTTTCCAAAAGATTTTTTGTTTTATAATCAAATTTTGGGTTTTTTTTTTTACATAGACAACTGAAACACACCAACATTTTGTGCGAAAAATAGTTTTAAATAAACTTTGCTCATTCTTTGTACATTCTGATATACATATGTAACAAGGTTTATGGCACTGTAACCAGGATCAAAATCATATAAAGGAACGAAATAATTGCTCTCATTTACCCTTTCCGAACCAAGCTGCTGCCATTGCACTAGTAGACTTCAAAAATTATTAGTAGGCAGCCAACAGTATCTGGTTTGAACACTCAAAACAAACCCCAAATTATTATTGCACAAGAAGCCAGTGAAGGCATATGGCATAGAATGATCAAAGTCCCCTTACTGTTAAAACCTTACACCCCAAAATAGAAAAATAGAACTGGAACATGAAACACACCAAATAAACTTCTCTTTATTTTGTCTTTAGGTTGAGTCAGGAGTGTGAAAAGTGCCTTGCAGACTTTTGAAGCTGCTCCAATTTCCTTTGCATCGGTGAGCATTTTGCTAGGTTATCTTTAGCAAAGCCTTTGCAGAACGAAGGCCCTTCTGTTTCAGGGAGGGGTTTTATTTCTGCTTTGTTTTGGCTGTTTATGTTTCGTCTTCAACTTAGGTTTCTTCAGTCTATGAACCTGCACAGACTACTTAGCCATAAACTCTATAAGTAGCTGGAAAGGAGGGAAAAATAAAAAGCTGGGGGGGGAGGGGGAAAGCCCAGTATTTCTTCTTCATCTTGTTTTGATTTTAAAAAGTACTCCTTTTGCTCCAAAACCTCCCTGCTCTGCTGGCATCTGGGAAGGAAATCACAACCGCATCCCAAACACAGCTAAGTTCTTGGATCTTTTAAAAACCTTTCCTTACAAAAAAAAAAGGTTTTTATTCACAAAAAGTTTGCCACAAAACCTCCCTTTGAAAGCTAAAAAGAAAAACCCACCTCCCACCCATCACTGCCCCAAATCAGGTGAAGAATAGGTTAAGCCCCTTCCTTGACCGCATCCTCGCCATCACACCACGGTCTCTACGCCGATCAGCTTTGGCGTGAGGATGCGCGGTGTGACACCGTTGTTTAGGTCTTCTTCAAACTCCAGTAACTGCCCCATAAAGTTAAGGTTTGGGGAAATGATTGGTCGTTTGCCTTTCACAAATTTATAGGCATCCGTCATGGTCATGCGTGTGTGCTTCATTAAGTACGCGATAACAATGGTGGCAGAGCGGGAGACACCGGCCTGGCAGTGGATGAGGAGGCCTTTTCCACACTGATGAGCTTCCTCTGGAAATGAGAAAGACAGGAGAAAGTAAGATTTCTGCCAGCTTCTAAATGAGGAAAAATCCCAGTGCAACTAAGAGTAACTTAATGTGAAAAGTCCCTGTATTTATTTGATTACAAGCACAGCACTGTCCCCTTCCCCTCCAGTCCATCTTCCTTTGAGGCTTCAGAGTTACTGCACGTGAAACACTGGAAGTCCTCACGTTCCCTTTTATATCTTTATTAGGCAAACTGCATATTGAGAGACACTGCTGAGCTGACAAGGAGCATGAGCAGCTCGACACAGGTCAAAGCCTATGGTGCGTGAGCTCAGGCTCAATCTCCACCTCTGTCACAATGCTACTGCGTTACTTGGACACTACCTTTTCAGAAACCAGGTATTTTCAGGTTCAATTCCTAACAATACCTGTTCAAAGCCCTATTGTTCTTTGAGTCTTTTGCAAAGCTACTCTTGAAGCAGCCTCAGTGGGGCACTCTACTGCGGTGTCTCTGCAAAAGCAGGAGCTGGCTACACACAATCATGCTATTCACCATGACGCATCACTTAGAGGGATGGAACCTGGGAAAGACTAGGGAGGACAGAGTCCCTGGAACCATGTGCTAATAGGACACAAGAAGGAGGAGAATTACTACCACACCATCCTCATCTGCCACAGCTTGCTTTTGGTATCTCCCACAGGAGATAAAACTTTCAGGATGTGACACTTCAATCTATTTGTTTTGTTTTAATCTGCAAGAGAAGCATGAATTTAGTTTGCAAGCTCTGGCATGAACCCAACCCCACCAAGAGTATGGTTCGTCCTGAACCCCACATGTCCAACCTGTATTGTGAAAGCATAAATGAAGCCAACTTCCCTCTAGAGAGTTTTGCCAGTTACTATTTCAGAAAGCTGAAGCTCTCTAACGCATTTTGACACACTTTCCCAAAGAGTTTTTGATGATTTCACTTCCTATGGCTTTAGCTTGAGCTAAACCTGGGTTTGGTTGTGGTTGTTTCAGGACATATTTAAAGAAACATAGGCCAAGGATGTGCTGTTTAAACATTTCCAAATCTTCCCAAATGCAATTTAAAGCTTACCCTGAGGACGGGAAAGCTTTGACTAGTTACTTCCCCAGCTGGCTCCATTTGCTATGGAGGAAAACTCTCAATGGAGAAATATTTGTTTATTAAAAACACAGACAGACCCTCAAGCTGTAATTATTAAAATGGAAAGTAAAATGGGTTTTGAAACACTTTCCAGACCTTTACAGAGCAAGGCTGCTTTCTCTGCCCTTGGTAAGGTCATAAGGCAAACACTATCTTCTAGTGGTTTCGAGAGCTCTAATCCTGCAGTTCACAGGACCCCGAAAGGACCTCAACAAAGCTTTAGAGTTTCTTTATGTAAGCTTAGCCTATTGCATTTCCCCATCTTGTTGAATTCAAAGTTTGAGGTTTTACTGGATTTCTTCATCCAGCTTTTCTTCCCAAAGGATCAAAGTGAGGTTCCCTCTCCCCTGCCCTCAGAGAGGGTTTTTCTTCATCCAAAAAGGGGTGTTCACCTTCCCATGCATACAGCAATCAGCAGTTTGGGGAGCTGACAGCACTACTGGAAGAGCCAGGGTTGTGTTAGGAACACTAGGAAGATTTGGTTTTATTAGAGATCCTTTGGTTCTCTACACTGCAGAGGAAAAGCCCAAGGGTTCCTGATAGAAACTCTCCGTGGTAAGACTCAAGCTTTAGTGCTGCACTCCATCTGAGCTGCAGTGTTAGCAGTGATTTGCCTTGTCACCTTCACTGAAGTAGCATGGCCATAGACTGTGTGCATCAGCACACAATGAGCCCCTGCCAACCCAAACTCAGACAGAAATGTGGCAAGCTGTCTGCTTGAGACCAGAGAGCCCATGCCAAGGCATATGGCAGGGGCAGATGGGCTCAGAAGAATATGCTGAGCTTGGACATCCTGCCCTGGGACCTAGTCCCACAGCTGGGGCACAATCCTTGCTGAGCCCAACAGCACAAACAGGCTTGAGTTTCAGGAGCACTGTACCCACATGCTGACCCAAGTGCCATAAACACAGGGCAAGGCGGAAAACAGCTCTGCACTCACTTCAGCATGGGGTCAGCTAAGGACCTAAGCTGTGATACAGCACAGAAGCACACTTCCTTAGTTTAGTCCTCCACCCTCAAGCCTGAAGTATTGGTAAAGAGGTTAGCGAAGCCTCAGCACCAGGAAATAAAATTATATATCAGCACATATATATGCCCCCAGCTCATATATTTCAGAAAGCCTCTCAGGACACATACTTGTGCTGGGGAAGCACAAGTGGACATTGATTATACTGCAAAACCTGTGCCTACAAAGACAGAGGGGCAAGGGAAGGGACCCAAAAGCTTTCAGTATCACGAGCTGATGTCCACACTGACCAGCCTTGCTTAAAAAGGATGCCTGGCTTTAGCCTAGATGACCCACCAGAGATGAATGAACCCCTAAAGCTGGCAAGGGTTGCGCTGTGTGGATCGCAGTGAGGTTCAGAGCAACATGGGTAATGCTGCTGGGTCATTTCTTCAGCAACCTCCCCAGTTTGCTGTGGACTCATGAGTTCTGTGGTGAACTCTCTTACACAGCCTACAGGGTTTAGGGGTTTATTAATACAAGTTTTCATCACAGTCCACTCACACACTCCGAAGTTATAAATCTAATGGCAGAACAAGTGAAGTGTGAAAGTTTGTCAGTTTTTTCATGCGATTAAGTTAGGAAATACTCAGCCATCATTAAGAATAGTTACTATGAAAAATTGGCTGGAAGCCACTTTGGAACTAGGAATGCAAAGGAATCAAGAAAAGGAGATGACAAATGTGTCAGTTTTCTGGTGTTTCCTGAATTTAACAGCCTGGAGGCAGGCATCACTATTGATGATGTACCCCCAGACTACTTAACTGGATATGCCAGAGATGAGAAGAAGGAGAAACACAAGGTGTTGCTCAGCATTTCTGACAACCCAAACAAAGGCAAATGCGGTCTCACAGAGCCTTCAGGGTAGTCAGCAAAGCACAAAATTCACTCTAGATCCTTACAACAGGTAAAAAAACAAATCACCAAGAGTATTTCAAGTGAAGGGGAATTACCAATGAACTCGAAAGCCTCTTCAAAATACTGCCTGAGATTCTGCTTGTTGCTGTCAGTGGCCGGGAGCCGCTTGTAGTTGAACATGCCTTTCTCGTAGTGGTACAGGGGCAGGTGGGTGGTCACATTGATTACGTAGCCGATGTTCATCCTCTGCATCTTCTCCAAGTCCTGAGCATCGTGCTCGTTTCCGAGGAAGAGGAAGGGCAGGATGGGGGTGAGCTCAGCGTTCTCGATGTCCGGCGTGGTGGGGATGGACTGAGGTAGCGTGGGGGGCACGGCAGATGCACCGATCCCGCCTCCCCCCTCTGGGCACTCTTGGAGCTGGAGGGAGTTGTCGCAGAGGTTTTCATGGTTCTGCCTGAAACCGCTGAGTCCTCCTGGGGAGAGAGACCAAGCAGATATGTTGGTTACACACCCGAGGTCAGCGGCACTTTGGAGACACCTTTCGTCAGAGCAAAGGACTGGAGCTGGCACTGTTGTCCCTACCACCCCTGTCACGGTTGACTGCTCAGAGCATGGCTGCCAGCAATAAGGGTGCCATGAATCAATGGCACACATTGTCCTCCCCACCATGAAGCTGATGATGCCAAGGAAGAGGCAAACACACCTTTGTGCAACATCAAACAGGACCTGGGGGAATGGTTTTAAGCTGACAGAGGGGAGATTTAGGTTAGACAGAGGTTGAGGTTAAGGACCAGGGACTGTAGTGATAGGACAAGGGGTGATGTGTTTAAACTGAAACAGGAAGTTCAGGTTGAATATAAGGAAGAAGTTCTTGACTGTGAGGGTGGTGAGGCACTGGCAGAGGTTGCCCAAAGAAGTGGTGAATGCTCCATCCCTGGCAGTGCTCAAAGCCAGGCTGGACAGACCTTGGGTGACGTGGTCTAGTGTGAGGTGTCCCTGCCCATGCAGGGGGTTGGAACTGTATGATCTTAAGGTCCTTTCCAACCTAAACCATTCTATGAGTCTACAATCAGTGTGCTGAGGCTGCCCCACCTACGAGCCTGTGGGAGAGGTAAGGAGACAGGACAAAAGGCATTTTTCCAAGAAGAAAATAATCAAAACCACAAGCAAACAGGCTAGCATCACACCAAAGCAGCACAATGAGCCAGCTGGGACAGGCTTTTAGCTTTCCCTGTCCATAGCAGACCTGCCTGCCAGGAGCAGCCTTGCAGGACATTCCCAAAGGAGGTTGGAACTAGATGGTCCTTTACAACCCAAAACCATTCTATGATAGGTGGGCACAGCTCACACAGGCATCGCTCCGGGGAACAGCACATAAGCATTTGTGCAGGAGAACAAAAGAAAAACTCTTCTCCTAACCCAACAGCACCTGAGGTGCTCACTTCACATGTGGCAAACAGCTCTCCTTTTTCTGCTCTGGTTGCCTGAAAATATCTAGCAAGAGTTATTTTTAGGACATTAATACGGATTGGGAAACAGATCTGAGCGGGAAGGGAGAAGTCGCTTTACTCTTTTGGCTCGTGCTTCCCTGGCTCTATTGCACATCTTGCTGTCTTTTTTAGGCAGTATTTCACCCGCCTTCCTTTTGCCAGCTCGGGAGAGCTGGAACACCAGGACCAGACCTTCTTTCTACACCTCATTCTGTGATTACATCAGGCTCCCCACCTGCCCGGTTCCCATAGCGATCGCACAGAGCACACAATGACATCAGCTGGCATGACATCAGCTCTTTGAGCACAAACAATACAAGAAGAACTACTCTGTGTAAGGCCTTATTGGTAGGAGGAGAGTTCCTGGGAGCCGCTGATGTAATGCTAACAGGTGGCTCCTCCAGCAGAAAAAGGCGGAAAGAGGAGAAATGCAGTGATATATCCAGAACCCCCATCCCTCCTCGCACACAAAAGTGCACATTTCGGCTTTACCAGGATACTTGGAGTCCTGCATCGCATCGGGATGGGCCAAGTATTCAGACTGAATTGCACTTTGTTAAATTCAAGCCAAAAAAACACAACCCAGGAGGCGGGAGAGCTACACTGAAGTTACTCGAAAGAGCTACACTAGCCAAAATAAATGTGAATGTCACCATCCCAATGTTATTTTAAAGTAAATAAATAAAGAAAGGGTTATTTGTCTTTTCCAGGCTCTTTCACAGGGATTTAGCAAAGGAATATTTTTTAAACAGAGCAAGACCAAGGACTCTGGCTCAGACACAGCAAAAGGCTTTGATGTTTATGTTTTGAGTGCTGCATCTCTCTGTGTTCACACACCTGCCCATAAGGTGGGCATCTCAGTGCTTTGTGTAACACTCAATGGGCATCAGGCACCCAGGCTAAGTTACAAGAGAGCCCCTCTTAACACTCCTGTTCTTCACACGCTGTTTGTAACTCACTTTCCCAGAAATCCTCAAATTACCCACAAAATGCAGAGTATTTCCCCCACCTCAAAAACCATGCTCGTCTTCAGCTGCTCCTGCTGTTTACAAGACACAGAGCAAACAGATCTGCTTTAAAGATCTCTACTCACAAAGTTGTTGTTACAACAGGGGAGCAGCACAGAGAGAAGAGCAAGGATGAGAATGAGAGCTCAACTGCCAACTGCACCAACCATCTTTGATGGGGTCTGAAAAGTCTTCTTAGTCCACTCAAGAAAACAAACAAGTCTAAGGTCCCCAAGCTGAAGATGTCTGAAGTCTCATCCAAACCAACAGCCCTAGCCTAAAGTCTGAGCTAAAGACTAAACCTAACCCACATTCCCATCCTTCTGCACGTGCAAGCAATCCATTCAGCTTAAATACTGTGCTTTAAACAATAACCAGAGCATGACAGGATTCCCAAGAAAACCCCTGAAAAAGAAGTTGCTTTAATGAAACCAGAGGCAATACTCACTTTCCACCTCTTCAGCAGGCTTCTAGGAGTAAGTGGCCACAGACAGAGGTAGGATCCCACTGGTTCATCACTCAGGTGTAGGCACACTAGTGGTGTAGCAGACACCATCCTGTTTCAATCAGCTGCCTTGTAAGATACAACAGATCTATGGAGTCCAGAGCAAGCTCTTTCCTCACCACCTATGTCCTCCCTTCAGGGCCTCTGCCTGCCCTGTTGGCCAGAAGACACCATTACTTCTGTTACCAACATTTCCTCAGTGTGAGCTTTGGTCCAGTATATGAGAATAGGGAGGAAAGGACAACAGACCATTACATCATGCAGAGTCAGTTCAAGCAGTATTTAAAGTACCATACCGAAGCGACTTTCAGCATGTCCCTGGAACAACACATTAGCAGTCATCTGACTGCTAACCTGAGCCAGCTCAGACACATAAGAAAGGGAGGATTGGACAAGAATACTGGTACCCAGTGAGAGGATGCAGCAAGATACAGTCACAGGGAAGACGAACTCTAAAGCCAACAGCAGGATCTTAGCTTGGACCTGAACTGCCATACGAGTCATGCAGGTCCCAAATCAGGATCCAGACATCTCATTAGTGCCGTTCCCTTAATCCACTCCCACCATCCTCACCACACACGATCTTTGCTCCTAGCTGTAAATACAATGTACAGGGTATTCAAGTGCATCTGTATTCCCTTGTCAAGCACCTCCTATTTCGGCATTTAAAAGTCTTCATGCAGTGGAGGAGAGGAGGTGGGAGGGAAGAGGCTGTACCTGGAGAGGAGGCCAACACATCGCTACTGCAAGCCTGGTCTAAGAGGAGTCAATTCACTGAACTCAACAAGGACCAAAACATATCACCGCTGTTGATAGCAATTCCAGATTACAAGAAAACTCAAGACAGACATCGAGTTGCTGGAGTGGGTCCAGAGAAGGGCAACAAAGCTGGTGAAGGGCATGGAGCACAAGTGTGATGAGAAACGGCTGAGGGACGTGGGGACCCTTAGTGACATGGTTTAGTGGTGGACCTAGCAGTGCTGGGGTAGAGGTTGGGCTTGATGATCTTAAAGGTCATTTCCAACCCAGTTGATTTTATGATGCAGAGACTCCACTCTGTTGTAACAGAAGCTGTTTCGTGGTTGAAGTTGCTCAAGCCTTCCCAAACCAGGCACATGAAAGAAGCATTACAGCCGTCTGTAACAGGGAGTGTGGAGAAGCACAACCTGGCAAAAGCCTCCAACTTACACAGAAGTAAGCTACGCTTTAAAAGCAGCTTTTCAGCTGCTATTTGCATCTGCAAGTTTTGAGGTCTTGGACAGTCCAAAGTCTGCTGTCGCTTGCTGTTTCAGCAGGGCAGGATGCATCATACACAGGCAGCATAAGCAGAGAGGCAATATAATGTATCCACCAGGAAAGACCATTAGCATACATAGCAGTACAGTTTAAGCAACAGCCATGAAGCCTAGATTCAGCTCTGTAGCCACCTTCAGTGATAAAACAACAGCTAGATAAGCTGCCAATGTCCACTTCCACAGAATGTCGCACGTTAAACATACCACACAGCTTTAATAATCAAAGATCAGCAAAAAGGCTGATGGTCAGGCCAGTCTGACACAGCCCACACATGGATGCACGTTAACATCAAGTGCTTTTGTGCACACTCTGCTCCAAAACAGCTGCTGGGCAGGCTTTCAAGTGGAGGCTGAACCTACTCAAAACCTAATGAAGATGGACATGCAAGGATGCCCAGCACTCTGGGGAACTCGAGGTATTTGTTCCATAAGGAAATGACTCAATGAAGCAGGACACTTCATGTGGCAGATGGCTTTGCCTATGTAGCAAAACACAACAGAAGACCGAGAGCTCTTGCTTGCCACTGATGTGAAACAGATATTTCTGCAGTTATCACTGCATGACACCTTCTAGCATCCTGCCCTGCCAAAACAGCAAGCGACAGCACACTTTGGGTTGTCCAAGACCTCAAAACTTGTAGGAAGTTTCAAGTCAGCACTGCACATGCTCCAGCTATTCACACTTCTTTGTTCAAGCTCTTTGCAGCCATCTGCCCATAAATATTTCTGTTAATGCTCCTCAAAATCCCCCGCTGAACAGCACCCAGGCAGCAGCTGGGCACAGATATCCCAGCTCCAAAGCCACCCATGAGCCCAGGGCTCACATCAGCGCTACCAAGCCAGGTGAGCAGATGAACAGGAGCCAAAGCAGCTCTGAACAAATAGAACACGACAAGCAGCATGGTGCTTGCACAAAAACCGTGCCAAACATGGTGGCTGTCATCTGCTGTCAGAAAGAGGGCAAACAGGATGCAGAACTGACACAAAAAGTATGGCAGGAACTAGGCAACCAGCTTTTACAAGGGACCATGACCTTGTGATAGAAACAGTCATCTGTGAAGAAAGCAAGAAGAACAAAGCTTACCTACACAGGTATTATACAAGTGGGTTTTTTTTTGTTGTGATTTTTTCCTTGTTTTTAATAGAATATTGATAATTACAGTACAAGGAGTACAGTACCACCTGCCTCTCCTCTGTATCTTCTTCGGCACCTCTTTCAACCATCACTGCTGCTCTGTGGTGATGTGACTACAAGCAAATAGGATGCGGGTTTACAGTATGTTTTGGTAGATCTGCAATATGTTTCCTACCTGGAAACAGGCTCTAACCCCACAATAAAGGGAGTAAGTGACCTTGTTCTCCTCTGTGAGAGCGCTCTAGAGAGGCAGTTACCATGCAATACCCTCACCATAAAGCAATACCTTTGCATTACCTCATCGGCATGGCCACGCTTTGTTCTGAGCGTGGCAGGTACTGGGTGTTCCCACTACAATTGCAAACAGGAACATATTTTTAATACATGACAGGCTGCAGATGTGGGATCCACATTTAGACAGAACACGTGGTCCCGGGAGACAAATAGACCTTTTATACCGCTTTCAAAGCTGTCCAGGCAGATTTCTGGATCCACTCATCCTCGATTACAATACCACAAAGCCAGCTGGAAAAAAATAAAACCAACACACACACATGCACATGCGCAGCAAGAGCAGAAACTGCAGGATGCTGTGAAGCATCAGCAGAAGAGATGTTTGGTCTGTAACTTCCCCTCCTCTTGCACTGCTCGGCTCTCACAGAGGGAGCAGCAGAGAATCCAGGATACTGGGGTTCTTCTGGCCACCAAAAGCTTCACTTAGGAAAAGCCAAGTGTTAAAAGACCCACTCAGCATGAACCCTGTCAGTATCAACAGCAAACTGAGCCCCTAAGGCTGTGTTTGAGTGTTTAAGGTCGACATGTTACAGTGAGCATTTGGGGCACAGGACGGAGTTATCAGACAATTGGTGCGTATCTGTTTAAGATGACGCTTTGAATTTGTGCAAGTACAGCCTGTTCCTTTAAACCTGTGACCTCATTTATTTACATTACTGCAGAAAAGCACTGCCAGAAGCAACAGCTGATGACAGTCTCATGTATTTTTCCACTAAGACAACAATTAAACCGCTCCTGTGTTATTAATGAACAGATGACTTTGTGTCAAGTTGATTCAAAGTGCAGGATGCCTCGAGATTAAGCAAACGTGACTCCAGCATGTAAAAATAGAAGCTAGGTACTGCGCCTTCCCTTAGCCTGGCAGGACAGTCCAGGGCCTGCAGGCACTCTCCTGCTGTGCCATTATCAGTGCCCAGAGGTCCTGCTGCAGAGTGGCACGCTGGTGCTGAGCCACCACTGCTTTAATGCCAGCATTCGGGCTGCTCCTGTACTATGGGCAAGGGAAAGCAGAACCAAGTGAGATGCACTTACCTCTGAGCACCGTGTTTGCTTATCTTTTTTTCCTTACTGTCACATATTCCTCCCCTTTGGCTTAGGCTACAGTCTCCACTGGCTTTAGCAGGTAGGCAGCACTGCTTTCCTTGTGCTGACCTTCAGGCAGCAGGTTTATGGAGGGTGAGGCTGGCTGAGCTTATTTGGAGGCAATGACTTGTCCCCAGGTCACACATATGCGGTAGGAGCACTTCCCCATGCAAGGTGAAGCAGTGAACTCCAGCACAGAGATGCCCCAAGGGACACTGCTCCCCTCCGATACGGGTAGGCTTGAAGCACCACCGCTTGCTTCCTTTCACCAATGGAAAAGGAGCTATACAGGCTGAAGCAGAATTCACTCAATATACACCAAATCCACTCCCAGGATATGGGGCATCCACCCAGATTCATACCACTGACCAACAGAGCCATGTCTACAGAAGTTTATGGCTCTGCACAACAAACCTTGTATCTCAGCCAAAACCAAATCAAAGACTCACTACCTTATCTCCAACAACACCAGATAACATGGGAAGAGTAAAAGCAGGAGAAAAGCACCTAATACTCCCTCTTGAGCAGGGGTAGGACTACAGGGTACTAGGCAGGGAGGGCATGGAGGAAGTCGGGCTGTACCCACAGACCACCTTTCAGTGAAGCACCTTCCCACTGCTGTTGCTGGCACCATCTTAGGACGGTTCACAGTGCACACTGGGGATCATCCTCTGCTCATCCTGAGGTACCAAGAGAAGAGATGCTCAAATTCCCTGAACAACTCAAGACAGCTTCTTTCCTTGTTCAAGCAGGGCTTTGCTTCCCCCAGCTCTTCTAAAGCAATGGGGTAATCCAAGCAGCTCGCTGCAGGAGTGTTCCTGCTCTCCAAGGCAGATGTCCTTCTCACCACAGCTGCTGCTGAGCTGCGCTCAGTGCTCGCCCACACTGCCATAGGAAGCTCTGCCTGGTTGAAAATACTGTATTTGGCCCATAAAACGAGAAGCTGAGCTGAGAAGGGCAACTTCCTTCTGTCAATAGAGGTGGAGACCTATCGGGCAACACTCACCCAGGTGACATCAGGAGTTGCTCCTTTGATTTCAAAGAAATTGTGGTTTGGTGGTTTTTGTTTGCTTGGATTTAAAACACTGGAAGGAGATTTACGAGAGGTTGAACCCACAGCAGAGGGAAGCCCGTCCTCTGCAGTACAAGGAGACCACAGTGACACCAGGACTGCTCTTCACATTACCATTCCTGCTGCTAAAGAAAGGGGGCACAGGGAGGAAGGAACAAAAAAAATCCATCCTTCCACAACATAAGCCTCCAGGTTTTCTCCAACAACCCACGTTACCCCCATTTCCCACAATCAAAGGCAAAACTGAAAGTTTTTCTACTTCTACTGCTGCTAGCAAGTAAAACAGGTCTGACTTCCTGGTTCTATGAATGTATTCCTCACCTGTCTGCAGGTTTAAAAGACCTTGTACAGGGTTTCCTTCCCTGTTGCCCACACAGCATTCAGCATTAGTCTTGCCACAAAAGATTAAGCTTTAAACAAACATAAAGAAGTAAGAGTAAACATAGCTCACAAAGAACAGCTTCCACCTCGATGCACTCAATCTAATCTAGGCTCTCCCTCTAATCAAGCTGCCAACGGCACTTCAAAACCAGGCAAACTCCTGCATTCTACAGAACGTGCAAGATCAGGTTTTTTTCCATGTGGGAACTATCCCGAGAGCTTGGTTTGTACACAAATTCTGGCCTAGAGGAGTTACAAGCACATTCTTGACACAACTGCTTTGAGGTCCCTGCAGAAGTCAAGAGTGTGACGCCGGATAAAGAGGCAAGGTCTCCCCTCAGCACTGAGGCACGTGTCCATGCATTTGCATGCTGTTTCTAATGCCATCTCACTAGTGTTCACACCCCTTGTCAAAGAACACCCTCTCCCATTGGCCTTTACAGCCCCTTCCCCTGCCAGGCTCTGCCAGAGATGCTGGCTCTACATCAGCTCTCAACCCCTCGCTCTTCTTCCTTGGAGGACCACTACATCATCCAAATTAGTTCCAATTAGAAACAAACTAATTACTTTTTTTTCCCAAACCTGCCACTAAGGAACACTTCCCAGGATTTATTTCTACTTTTGTGCCTTAAACTTAAGTTTCTCCTCAGATCCTAAGTTTTGTACCCATACAAATCACACATATCCCTTCCCTACTTTACTCACCAGTTTTCCCAAGAGATGCCAACACCTTCTGGACTCCTCACCAGCCTGTCCAGAAGCTGCTGTGAATACTTCTGGACCGCATCTGTGAGTTCAAGACAGTGGTTCTAGCCTGTAACTGGAAATTCCCCTATGCTGAGTCTGCCCATTTGAAAGGAAAGGAAAAATAACACCAAAAATATATTCACAGGAAAATAAAGCACATGTCAGCATCCTCCAGAGTGCTGCGTTATCACTGGGGAGCAAGTCAGGAAGGTCAAAGGAGAAGGCCCGCTCTCAATTTTGGTACAAGGATTAAGCTATACAAGAATGCAATTAGGAACACAACGACAAACCCCGCATCCCAAACACACTATGGTGACAATTCTGCAGCCACAGATGAGGACTGGACTTGCCTTCCCTGGAGGGCAAGCGTTTATAGCAGAAACTCAAAATTAGACACGTTACAACTTCTCATAGCAAAAGTATGCATTCCCATGGGGATGTAGGCTAACATGAAGTCCAATTAAATAATCACTGGAAATGTCAGCATAAACCCTGAAGGAATACATACTTCTACTGTGAAATGCTCCCACTGGAAATCATATTAACAAAAAGGTCATCAAGAAATGCTACAGCTATGTACAAAGGAGCAGGGGAAGGGAGAGGGGAGGGGACAGAAACTATTTTAATGCTATAAAGATACCACAGATGGTCTTACATTGACAGAGAGCTACAGGTCTGCTTTCAGACAGAGGCAGAGCAAACCAGATTTGGCCAAGACACCAGTTTTGTTTTGGTTTTAAATCTATTCCCAGTTCTCTCCCTGCCCATCACCATGTGCATCCCTCAAGCAACTGGAGACAGCCAACAGCCAGTGCGGTGCAAAGGGCTTTGGCTCAGCACATCCAAGGAGGGAGGATGGTCCAAGTAGCGTGTCAGACATCTGTAATCCTGGATGTGTAGGAGTGGACGTTTCTGTTTAATTCACGTGTTTTAGAGAACACTGACATTTTCATGGCTCAGCCATCCATTTCTTCACTTTACCCTTTTAAGGGCAACCTCTTCAGGACACATTACCATTGTTTCCGACAACAAACAGCAGGCTGCTTTGCTTCTCCTGAGGATGAACACAGGCTCTTTCCTGGTCTAAACCGCTGTCCCTTCACATGAGAAACACCAGCAACATTTGCATTAATGTGAAAGGAAAACGGTGCTGTTATACCACACACCAGTGTTTGGGAGTGCCATCTATTCCTGACGGATCTAAGCTTTTTAAAATGAAAAGTTCCTATCTTTTTGGCTAGAAATAATAATAGTATCTGGCTCTGATTTGACCCTTTCCAGCAAGGTATTTCAGAGTACATGAAGAAAACCCAGAGAAAATAAAGGGTGCTGTCTTGACATAGCAACAAATTATTGGAACTAGCATGGTGCCAGCCAACCCCCACTCTGACACAGCCTTCAGGGCCAGCCCTGCCAGCACTTAAATCCCAATCCTAATGGTCAGGGAGGCAAGACCCTAAAAATCCCACAGGGCGAGAGAAAGTTGACCCAGTTTGCACCCACATACTCCCGAGTCAAGTGAAGAAGAAAGAGACACATTTACAGAATCCAGAGCTAAATAACAATCAAAGAAGTAACCTACTCAGCCAGATTAAAAGCAGCTCAGGTCTCCTTGCCTCCACAAGCAAGTTAACACTAATGTTTCCCAGGAAGCATAAACACAGTGTTATCCTTCAACAGCAATGCCATGCTGCCTTGCAGGACTAACACTTCTGAACCTAAGATTAACCTCACCTTAAACGATCACATTAAATGGTTTTGTACCTAAAACATGCCAGCAAATTCTAAGTGGCAGCAAAAGGTTTGTTTTTAGTTTCCACCAAACTGAACAGACCCCCATTATTTTAGCAAAGACCAAGCAGAATTAGAGCCCATCACCAACACAATACATGTAACTGCTCTAACAACAGCTTTTCCTTTAAAACATTATTGGTCAACTGCTTACATAAGGTTTAATATCACACTTTGGCATAATAAACTGAAGATAACCAATTAACTACTATGACAGAAGCTTGCAAGTTATCTTCTAGTTTCCAAATCTCTTTAAGCCATTGTCAAAAAATATATATGTATGATAATTTATGTGTGTACAAGGAGTAACATTTGCTCTTTCTATCACCTTTAGCTAGAGAAGCAGTTCTCTGTTGCAGTGAGTCAAGTGGGAATTAACCCAGGCATGCTGTACACTTTCTAAAGCTAGATCATAGTAACAATTGCAGCCAACATGTTCATATCACTTTATTATTATACTCTGAATTCATGTTTCCTAATTTCCTTCTTCAAATCCGTTATCTTGGAAGCACAGTGATGCACATGTACAAAGCAGCATAGAATCATAGTATGGGTTAGAGGGGACCTTCATTACAACAGGGACTAAGTGGTACCAAAACCTACAAGGTCCCAGTTGCTCCCCCCAGACTTACTGGCTTAGGTCTCTCTGCACACACTCCCCCCTGCGACATGCTCTATGGGGCACCTCTAAAAACAACTGTCAGGAGATCATATGCATGTGCCCCTTCTAGACCTTGGTCTCTTCACTGGGAGTAGAGCTTTCCTTCAGAACAGAGATAACCTGCTCACCCAAGAAGAGAAAGATATGAAAATAAACCTTAAAAGAACAAAAACCACCTAGAGGCAAAAATCAGAGCCTGCAGTTTATCACTGTAGCAAAAATGGAAAAGAAGGGAGTGCTCCTAAGTCTGTCTTCCACTTTCTGCAACAGGCAGTTGTGCTGCTCCCAGGGAACACGGTGATGGTGGATGAACCTGGGTCAACCACACTTCACACTGATGGCAACAAGAGAGATAAGCTCAGTGTAACAAACAGTGCAAAGGACAGAAAAAGAAAACCCAGACAGATTAAAATAACTTCCCCATGGCCTCACAGCAAGTCTGCTGTGTGTGCTGTCACAGAGCAGGAGAATAACCCCTGCATAGCCTTGGCCAGAGCTCCCCCCTGGCCCCAAGACTGCTCTGCTATCTAGGCACAGTTATCCCTCTAACCAGATTACCCCCTTTCCCCACCACATGGGAGACACGCTTACTTCACCCATCTCCCCCTCTTCTCCTTCAAGACCTAAAATGCTGACATACAGTTCCAGAACCACCTTCTGCAGGGACACATGCTCCGGGGGAACCAACAACTCTCAGAGCAGGGAAGGACACATCAAAACCAACTTCCAGTGGGCAGAGATGCTTCTGGACAGGAGGATGCCTTAATCACAGATAATAACTGAAGCAAAGAGCTTCCTCTAGCAAAAAGTCACAAGGCAGTAGGGTAAAAACTACAAAACCCCAGCTTACCAAACACCTTGGTGATAACAAGAACATCAATAAGAGTTTTACAGTACAGAGGTGTTTAGAAAGCACTGAAGACAGGTTCAGGTGAGCACCCAGAAACAAAGCTCCAGCCCAACAACTGCTCACGACAATTCAGCCTTGTGATTGCTGTAGCAAATGCTCTCCCAGGCCCACCAGACTTCCCAACAAGGCTAAGGACCACACATAATCTTATCTCACATGCAAAGGGACGATGCATTAGCTCATCTGCATGGATTCCCATAGTCTACTTCTTTAAACAGTGTGACTTCTATGGCCCCGCAAGCCTATACTGAATATTTGAGACATATTTCCCTCCTGGTTAGCTGCTAATCATGCAAACCAGACAGATGTTAAAACTGTGTACATGCTGCTCCTATTTATGGCATTTCTTCACTTGAGAGTTGCCTGCGTAAATAAAACCCTAATTATAACGTGGCTTTTCGCACAGTAAACGGTCATAGCCTAAAGACAAGTGGCTGATCCCCACTTCAAATGCATCGCAAAGCCAAGGTAATCTCACTACAAACATTTGTGCTCCTAAGCATAGTAAGAACATCGGCTACTGCTTTGGAAGGCAAACAACCCACATGCATGTCTAGAAAAAGAGGTCCATCTGTATTAGCTAACACCCAGCTTCCACTCAAACCCCAAACACAGCTTTCTCTACCACCCTGAGCCTCCCAAAAAGGCTGTGCTCATCTTAAGAATAAAAAGCCAGAACACACACCAGCAAGCAGCTCCATAAAGATTTTACTAGTAAAGTGTCTCACCCCCAGCAGGCATGCACATGAGGCATCCAGCTAATTAAAATCCCAACATCTACCTACCAGGAAAATTGCAGGGAATGTCCCTCCAGTTTAAACAGAACTGGGGCCAGATTTTTCTTTACAAGCCCCAAAGACATTTGCCTAATGTAACAGTTTGCTTCTTGAATCTTTGGTTGATTTCCAAGGGTATGAGAAGCTGAAGAGCTTAAAAAATCCCACAACCAAATACCAAAACAAACCTCCTTCCTGATCCTTTTCTTCCAAGGCAGTGTCATTGCCCTCTCCCCGCCAAGGACAGTTAAAATGTGACAGGCACTCTGCAAGCCAGCACTCGCAACTCTCAGATGCCATCATCTGGGAGGAAATGCTACATTTTCCATTCTATTACTGTTGAAAAGGCAAAGTTTAGAGGTACACTCCTCTGCAGAAGCATCCCTTCAAAGTACAGAAAAGCCTGTGGTCTACAATCACAGTATTGCTCCAGTTTATCTATATGCAAAAGGTGCAGACATACACAACTGATTTCCAAGTGTTATAACCAATGCAATCATTTATTCCAATGGAGAAAGATAATATTTTAAGCTCTAGGAACCAGAGTCTGAAAAGTGAAGGTGAAACCTCAGCCTTAATAGAGCCAGCAGAAGTTTTTTCCCCAGTGACTGATGGGGCCAGATTTCCTCTGTAGCGCAGGGGGAACACACTTTAGTTTGAAGCACACTGGACGCTTCACACGCATTACTTAACACTTAAAAATACACACTTCCCTATTAGAACCATGACCTAATAATTATTCAGTGGAGATCTCTGGTGGAAATAGGCACCAGGCACGTGTTTCATTGGTCAGCTGGATTTGTTGACCGTTGCGTCAAGTTCTAGTCTCCAATACACTTGTGCACTGTCATCCAGTTAGGGCTTAAAGTAACACCAACACCGTTAAGTTATATAATTACAATCATAATTAATGATTGTCTTTGCAACAGATTATAACCAGGTCAGGTGCCCCAGAAGGCAGTATTTTGCATGAACATGGGACAACATAAGCCAGGTACTTATTCCTTTTACAGCTGTCTCAATCTCTTTATAGTTGTTCCAACTTGTGATATGCGACTTTGGTGCGGTAAGAGATCTGAAGCTATTCTTAGACCGTGGCAGAAAGCATGAAGTGGTTTGCTGGCAGGTCTTATACTCCCTGCTGTAATGAGAGCAAGTCACTTCATTTATTTCCCTGTTAGATGAGCTATGAGAAGACTGAAAGCCAGAGCACAAATAAGCTCCTGAGACCAGGAACAAGAACAGAGAAGCAACCAGTTGTTATCACCATCAGCCGGTTGCTCCCTACCCCCCTGCAGCACTCTAGCCATTGGTTTAAAGCACATGGCAGGGGGGAAATGGATTATTTGCCTAATTGCAATTTGCACCTCTGCTTTTGAATTTGCTGTTTCCCTGCAGTCAAACACAGAAGCCTTTAAAAACTAACCACAAGACTTCAGCAGGTTCACAAGGCTCCTGCTGATGGGGCTCGGAAGCAGAGGAGGAAAGGCAGGATGAAGACAATACCACTAGACACCAGCCAGGGAGACAAAGGCAAATCCTCTTGTGCTAAAAGCTGTTGAAATGCATGGGCACAGATGCTTCAGTTTTTCATTTTTTTTCATTTGCAGATTCTATTTAACTTGGAAACAGAGATGCTCAACTCCAAACCTACGCACTTCATTCTAGGAAAAATACTACTTTTCATCTGAATGCACATCACTTTCCCACTTCCTACTTTTAAATCCAGTGGCAAACTCAAGTACACAAACCCCCAAGGCTCCAGCTCACTTTTGCTATGAGCTGGGGTGCTCAGGGAAGGCAGAGATGCCTCACCATTGGGTTTGTAGGAAGGAAACAGACACAATCCTTTCAAGGAGAGCCAGGGTTGCATCTCCATGCTCTGCCTTCCTAAATTCAGCAACAGCTTTGCTACTGGCCTCAGGCAGAAGGGATGCTGGGCTCACATCACTGTTCTGTTTCTCCTCTCCTTCCCTAAAAAAGAAAAAGCACCCACAAAAAGGGAGGCCCTTAAGTTTCATGCAATACCATGGTCTTGTATGAAGGTGTGTGTGTATGGGGGAAAACTTGACTTCTTCCTGTTTTGTATACAAA